>JAOQMQ010000008.1:17906690-17918456 GCA_027563845.1 Erythroxylum subrotundum
GTGTTTGAGATTCTAAGCATGTAAGTGCGAAATGTTGTGGTTTGTTTGTTCTGTCTTGGGTGGCATCCACATATCCTCCCAGGGGGTATATGAGTGTTACAGTTTTGCTTTTAGATTATGCAAGCACGTAGTTTTATCACTTAATTAAGATATACTGATTCTAATCAATTCGACCAAAATGTGAAAATGTTAGGGTTATAGACTGTTTAAACCTAATTTCAAGTTGAACAATCCAAATTCAATTGGACTTTTGGGAAGAGATATTAATGAACTTCTATTTTTTAATTTAATTTTTAGTTTGTATTTTTAAAATAAAAATATAAAAATAATTTAAAATTAATAGAAATAACTAAATAAATTTAAAAGTAAATTATTTTTATAAGTGCAACTAATTTTTATCATTGACCATAGTTATAAAATAAATAAAACTAAAAATAACTTTTTGCAAATAAAATAGTTAAATAAATTTATGTTAATCTCTTATATAATATTTATTTATCAATTATGAATTATATTTTATTAAAATTAATTAATTAATTAATTAATTTTATTGATTTTTAATCATTAAAGTAAATATAATTTTTTTTAGAAGTTAAATAAATAATTCATGATTGGCTTTGAAGGGCATCATAAAGAACATTACAAAATGTTTTTAAAGTTATGTCCTTATAAGTCATTTTACACATAAACAGCTAATACTAAATAGCTAATTTTACTAAACATCAAATTACAAACAGCTAATGCAATCAGCTGCTTAAATCAGCTGATAGAATCAGCTAACAGCTAATGTAATCAGCTGATTGTCAAACAGGACCTTATTGCCTCTGATTGTAGTCCCTTTGAATGCTTTTCTACACATAGGTTATTGTGTAGACACGTGAAGAGAATCAAGTTCTTGAATCCGAATAGAATAAATGACAAAATTAAACAACATTTACATTTTAGTAGAAAATTTGGACTTGCCTTTAAAAATGATTGGTTGGGGTTTTTGAATTGCCATGCTCTTTTGGAAGTATATGGAATTCTTTATGAAAAATATGAAGACAAATGTGTCATGTAAGCATAAAAGGCAAATCCTATATAATATGTTCTATATGGTGTTAAACTCATGTTTAAATTGTTGATGATATTTTCCCTCTTTTTGCACATATTTAATTTTTTTTTTCTAAATAGTCATTATTTTTAGCTTTTAAAAGTATCAACTTATAGTTTTTGAACTTAGAAAGACAAAAAAACTTGAAGGTTTCATCGTTGGAAAAAAAATATGCTTGCTTGTTAAAGAAATCTTTTAACATATTAAAAGAATTAAACTATAGTAGTTTATTGCTATTTATTTGACTAAATATTTAACATTTTGGGAAGGTGAAATTGCATCAAGATATTGTCCAGTTCAAATGAAAGCGAAGATTTATTACATGTAACTTAAATAAATGATAAAAATAAAAATCAATGACAAATTTAAAGTTATCTCAATAAATGATAAAAATAAAAATCAATGACAAATTTAAAGTTGTCTTTAAAGATGATTGGTTGGTGTTTTTCCAATGAACTTTACAACCCTGTCAAATAAACAAATTTCGTCACATAAAGTAAAACGACATCTTTCCTACCTAATCTGTACTTACAATTTGGCTTCATAACCATGGTTAACCAACGCAGAGACCTGGATCATCCTCCCCAGTGTGATCATCTTCGCTAACATAAGCGGCCAAGTTTAGGTAACTATCCTGAATCTGATCATTCCTATCTCTCCATCTAGCTCTGCAAATCACGCAGCTCGTAGCTCTCCTTCCCCTGCTCCTCTTCCACCGCTTTAAGCATTCTTCATGTACTACATTCCTGCATGTTTCACAAGCCACCACCTTCTCTTCCTTCTCGATTTCATCTAGACAAATTGGGCACGTTGTTCCATCTTCAACCTCAATATTGTTATCACCAACCTGCCTCGCTTGAAAGAATAGCTCATGAAACCTCCGGCGGAGGCTGGCTCCGGCCAGTGCATCGGGGACTGTTTGTGTGCCGAGTAGACGGTTAAGCTGGCAGGGGCGGAGGGATCTTCTGCGGAGGCATGCATCGTCAAGAGGAACACCTAATACGCGAATGAAAACGAACAAGATGTGTTTACAGGGAGTAGTTCGGTCGGGGCAGGTACATGAAGGGTTGGAGGTTAAAGTGACGGTGTACACGTTTCCGGTTGCACCTAATATGAAGAAGTTGGATTGGGAGCGGTGGAGGAGACGGAGGCGGTGGCGCAGGGCTCGGATAATGCGGTCCGCCAGCGGTACGCGGAAATGGTGGGGGTGGTGGGCAGAGGAAGAAGTCGAGGGCAGCGATTCCATGAGGAAAGAGAATAAGAGGAAGTTGGGATAGAGGGACAAATGGATAAGAATGGAAGCTTTAAGGAAAGGGTTTGTGTTTGTGTTTGTGTGTGGGGATTGATAATGGAGTTTGAACTTGAAGGATATGCTTTGCGTAAAAGAGTGGGGTCCTGCTATTGCATTTGCGTTTGCAATTGAATAGAATGCTTTTATAACTTATAATTGACTACCTACTTTTCTTGAGTACCTTTCCATGTTCATTGTCTTCTGCCAAAAGCCCAAAACCTTGGCTGTTGGGCTCCTCAACCAACATATATACCCACCACGTTCTAAGGTAATTTTTCAGTTGTCGGCAACGACGTCGCCTTCTCAATCCTCCTCTCCTGTAATTGTAATTACTAATTAGTTTGCTGAAATTGAATTCCTCCACTGCTGTCTGCTGCTGCTTGATCTTATCACTGCATCCAACCAACAAACCATGTGGTGGGATTCAAGTACCGAGGTGCTTCTTTCCTTTTCGTTTCCTTCGCTTTTATCTTTTTTGGTCGATTTCACTCCAAGGACACTTCTTTTACATAACTCCTCGTTTTTGTTTTAAATGTTCAAGTTTCTTAGTTTAAATTTTAACTTAATGCATTTCCGGCACCAGAAGCCGCAGAAACGGGAGGGAGGAAGAGGAGAAGGCCTATCTGAGAGTTTCAGGCCAGAGAACTTCATTCCTGGCATTGTCATCGGCTTCATTCTTGGATTCTTCTTGGATTTATCAAATCCAACTAAGAATTACGCTAAGAAGAAGAATTCTTTGCCAGGGAAGTCCCAACTGCGATTTCTAGTCCCAAATGCTGCTGACCAAGACCTTAAAATGGTATGTCTCCAAGTGTCTTTAGATTTCTGTGTTGAAGTTCATCCAATCTTTTGATATTAATTAGATTAGTGCCTCTAAGTTTCCCTGCTTTTTCTTGAGAAATTTGACATGTAATCATTAAAAAGAGGTACATCATAGTACAAGGAAAGTTAAATTGTTTTGATGTGCCATTGTTCTTCTAAATAGTCTTTTCAAGGTGGTGGCAGTCATGAATGGTTTTGAAATTCATGAAACTCGTCATCCTTTTTATGCTTAAGCAGGTTATTTATATCCATGACAATGACCATGTTTCCTCTGAAGTCCCAAGGATAATTTCGGATACAATTGATGTTTGAAGTTTTGTAATTTCTTCTTCATCAGTCTTCAGTTTCCCTGAAAAGTAACGCTTTGGATATCTGATGCATTGTGTTTCTGAATCAAAAAGCTCAAGTTGATTTGAAGTTCTTGTTGTTCTTGAAACGGTTGGAGTACCTTGTCATTTTGACTAGCAACAATTGTGGCCTAGGCTTATTTGACCTAGCTTGTTATATATTCAATGAATGCCTAATGGGAAGAACTTGGGGTTAGTTGGTTAACGCCTCTAATTCATCCTGTTCTATTGGAAAGTTCCTGGCTCTGAGTATTGATCAGATGGCGCATATTTGTGGCAGGTTTTGGTGGTCAGGCAAGACTTAAAGATGGGTCAAGGGAAGATAGCATCTCAGTGTGCTCGTAAGATAAACTATATAGTATATTTTAAACTTTTCATTTTCTTGACTATTTATTGCAATGTTTGTGCATTCTGCTTTGCATTTTTCTTGAGTTCCTGATCGTTGATGCAGATGCAGCCACTGGCATGTATGCAGAACTAATGCAAAGGTATATGGACGTTACTTGCGAATGAGCTTAAGGAATTCTCATTGGCTGTCAAACACCATTTTTCATTCTTCCATGTGTTTGAAGTTCACACGTGTTTTAGATTATTGTTGTAGGAGTCTACTTTTTGGTAGTTACAATCTAAGCTATGTCTTCCTACTGGAATTCTTATGTTCTCTGTTCATTCCAGCCATCCGTCACTTTTGAGGAAGTGGGAGGAAAATGGACAGCCTAAAATAGTGGTCACATGCAAAAACCAACAAGAAATGTAAGCAGGGGACTTCATGAGTTTCGCATATGTCAGTTGGTAATATTTATCAATGACAGCGTAAGATCTCTCTCTTATTTACATTAGAAGAACTTATTCTTTCAGGAATAAGCTAAAGGAAGCAGCTGAGGACATTGGCCTTCCAAGTTTTGTTGTCTCTGATGCAGGAAGAACACAGGTTTAAGCCACTTAAGTCAGCTTCAAATGACTTGAATTTGACTGAGGTCTAGTTGCAAAGGAATTTTAAACAAAACGCAATTACAATGGCCCATACCAAGAAATGTTTCTTTTTTCCAACTTGAAGTTGTATTTGAAGGCATTGTCTTCTTTTTCTCTTATTAAAGGATAATTTGTTAGGACTTCTGTAATATACAATTTCTTCACTTATAAAACTGCACTTATTTTGTCAGAAGAAAAGCTCAACATTAGCTTCAGATGAACTTTTTTGGAGATAGAGTTACTACTCTTTTCCTTGTAGATTCTTTGTTTGACACGATGTGGATTGGAAATAACTTTTCAAGTCTGCAATTAGACATAATAAGTTGACTTATGTTGGGAAATCTTTGAGAGTGTTTATTCCAAACAGGTGTTGGCTGGCTCAAATACTGTTCTTGCCGTTGGGCCAGGTATGCTCATATCTGTTTACTACCAAATTGAATTAATTCTTCCTACTCTTTATCAAAGTTTATTAAACTGTTCGATATATTAAAACTTGGATTTACTTCTTTTATCCTAAAATGAAAAGGACATTTATTTATTTGGGTTATCTTCAATAGAGGAATGCTTCTTATTTACTTACTGAAACATGGCAGGTGAACAACGACCATTCTTGCTGCTATATTATTTATCTTTGAATCATGTCTATGCTATAAATTCATACATAAGCTAAACATTTGAGTTTCCACCAAAAGCAGGAAAAGTGTTACTTTTATTGCTTGTGAGCAGGATCAAGGGCATTGTTAGATTCAGTTACGGGGAAGCTGCGCCTGCTCTGATATTCCGCTACAAGCAGAAATCAAGTGCTTGTGCATCAGAGGTGAATATGTAGCCCATTCCAGCTAATTCTAGTACATATTCTTGAAGCAGTGAAGCAGTGGCATTCATCATTTATGGTTGGACAGAAATGAATCAGTGTAGATGCTATACCAAGAATTAATTTTCTTTTTTCCTGAATAGGAAAGTTTTCGTGTCAACTTAGGTGCTTGGGCTGGTGGGTGAATCTTTTTTTGTTACCTGGGAACTATCCATCATTTTATGCTCCCTCTTCACATTAATAATTGCAATCAGGATAGGTTGGATTGACAACTCGTCACTTGATGAACTAGATGTAGTAGTTTCGCTGTTAGCTTTCCTCTGGTCCTGTTAACAGGGTTTAGTTTGTGCAATCCGGTTTTAGTCCTAATGTCGTAGCATTCTGAATCCAAAAACTGGCTAAACTGTGACACTTAGTGCATTGTTTGTTTGACAAGATGCAAGTCCTGGATTAGTTGCACTTGTCAGCAGCTGAATGGGTTCCTTAAGGATTTCGTTGGTAGTTCGAGCTGGCTGTTGGTCGTATAGTACACCTAAAAATGGGGGTAAATTGAATGCGTGCAATTATTTAATTTCTTGCTAAATTTTATAAACCACTTGGCATATTGATGTAATACAATGTCCAATAGTAATGATTTTAATCAAATGAACTTTAAATAACACATATAATAATTTCAATTTAAGTAGCGTAAGCAATTTTGATTTATGTTCACTTTTTAGGTTTTAGTTGAAAATTTTGTTAGTGCCTTTTTTAACAGGTGAACTGTAGCTTTTATATAATACTTTTTTTTTTCTAGTAAAGAGGAATTCTCACAACATCCTTCTTTTATCTACGGTGTTCTTTCTTTTGTCAATGTAGAATAACCTCACGACTTAATTTGTGATGTGTGAAGATGAATCATTTGCAACAAATCATTGTGTTGTTTGATGCATAAAACCGTGACTGTAAATACTGCACAATTTATACACACCCAAGCAAGAATCATTTTAATCTTTTTGACTCATCAACATGTCAAAAGACCCTTCAACAATTTAATTGTGAAGTATTTATACCAAAAACACTTGATCCTATTAAGGTTAAAAAAAAATAGTCATTTTAATAATTAATTTTAGCAATATACATCGACTTAACTTTTTATGGTCGATTTATATCCTGTATAGATCAACCAATAGGTCAATCGATGTAGTTAACAAACATATGAAATTCACTAAGAACTTTGTGTTTTTTAAAAAGAGTTTGGCTGACCTATATACCTTACATAATGTGATCGATTTATGTTGAGTTTTAAGAAATAGTCAGGATATTACTTTTTTGTTAAATAAAATATAAAGTCCATAACTTAGAATTTTTGTTAGATGATTTACTGTTATATATAATAGATAGACTCTTATATTGTTGTTGTTGTTGTTGTTGTTGATGAAATCTTATCTATTAACTGAATTAGCTATAGATGTAAGAGATATACTATTATTAAGAATGCATAGACTATTATCTACTAGTTGAATTAGTTACAAAATATATAGCTAGGTCTTAGTCATTAATAGTTATACTTACTCGATGAAAGAATAAAAAGAATAATTGATTTTCCTTATAAAGCTTTTATGGTATTAAAGGTATATGCTCTTAACTTTTCTACCATTTTCTAAAATCCTAAATAACTATGATTCACTCAACAAAAAGATTAGACATCTTTACAAATTTATTGAAGTGCATCTGTAACCTGCATCTATAACAACCAATGACGTTTTTCCCTCTTAAAATTCTACCCTGTAACTTGTGATTCATAAGTTCAATGGGAAGAACTGTCTTCAATAGGCACATTTATGAAGTTGATAATTAATGAAAGAGGAAAATGAGGTCACCTTATAAATGAAGTAACATAACCTACATTAAATGATCCATATTTACAAAAATGACATTTTGAAAGCTTCTGTGTCACTATATGACTCATCAATTCTACGAAACAAGTAAATGGAAAGTGATTGTTATAATTTTAAACCATAGTGCACAATTTAGCTATAGCTAGCACTAGCAAGTACGGGTTGATCCTACAAAGACTACAAGTCCTAGTAATAGCCTCTTTTCTATTATCTAACCATCAAATAATATGATGATTTAATTTAAAACTAAACTAAACTAGAACTCAACAAAATAATGAACTAGGAATAAGATAACATAACGATTACACAATATCAAATAGTTAGCACCTAGGTAATGAATCCCCCTAAGATCTCTTAAGCATTAACCCTTTATCATGCAATTTAATTATTCATCATTGGATCGTGAAAATTCCTATCTTATGCTAATATCTTTTTCAAGATTATTAACAACTAATCCTTGGTTGATTAACTGAAACCTCTTTCTAGTTAAAACCTTTAAGGTCGTATCATTCTATTTGTGAATTTCTCTATTATGTTTGACTCTAACCTAGAGGATTTATGTCAACTTATCTTTAAGTTTACATGGACATCCTTCCAATTATGGTAGATCTTCATAAGAGGATTTCTCAATCTCAATCATATGAAATCAAATATTAAACTAATACACCAAAAAAATTAATTCAAGAATGAAAATGTATAATTGAATATTAATGAATCAATCAATCAAATTGCATTAAGCAAAGAATCAAATTATATTATCCATCCCTCCTTAGGATTCATCATGCCTAGGCACAAAATAAACTTAGTTCCTAAAAATATAAATCGAAACAAACATCAAAAGTTTAAAAGAATAATCAGAAAGAAAAGAATTGATAGATATGTATATCCCCCTTTTCCCTAATGAAATCCATTAAAATCTTTGATGGAAGGTTGCTCTCTATCATATCTCTTAAAGTAATCTTTGGATTTTCCTCATCCTAGGTTTAGAATTGTGTATCCAATTCTAACTTTAGTCGTAACTTCGAACTCTATTTGTTTTTTAGTCTCTTCTTTATAATTGCCTTTTATATTGCAAAATTAGGGTTTCTAAATTATACTCGGTCAGTTACACGGTCATATAAGTAACCATCGATCTTAAAAACACTTCAATATAGCGACTTTATACGTTCTTATTTACTTATATGGGCAAGGGACATGGTCATGTATGTTACTTATATAGGCTTATATCTTTATACCGGTAAAAACAAAGTCTTCGAAGCTTTACAAATTTATAGTCTCTTACATAGTCCCTTTAGGTGACCATCTATCTAAAAAACACTTTAATATTGCAACTTTATACATTCTTAGTTACTTACATGGGCAAGGGACATGGTTGTGTATGTTACTTATGTAGGTTTGTATTTCCATGCAGGGAAAAAATGTTTTCGAAACATTACACATTTATAGTCTCTTACACAGTCCTTTAACATGACTGTGTATGTTACTCACATAGGCGTGTACATCTTCACACGAGTTTGTATGTCTAAAACATCTCTAATTCTTCTATTTTGTGGTTTTTTAATCTCTTTTGCAATTACCAAAAAAACACAGAATCTTCAAAAGAGCAATCATTCAACAAAGAAGAAGTAAAGAAGTTGGAGAATGCAGTTTTGAGTGAGAACGCTCAATGAAGAAAATCAAACTACCAGAGAAGCAAACCGACCTAGGGAGTTTTTATATCCCTTGTACTATTAGTAGTTTAAAAGTAGATAAGGCTCTAGCTGATCTAGGGGCTGGCATAAATATGATGCATTACACTTTGTTTGAAAAAATGGGAATAAGAGATCTTGAACTGACTAGGATATGTGTGTAATTAGTTGATAGAACAATAAAATGTCATCATAGAAGACGTACATATTAAGGTTGATAAGTTCACATTCCCAACTAATTTTATAATTCTTAACATCGAGGAGGATATGGAAATACATTTATTCCTAGGATGATCGATCTTAGCGATTGCCAAGTCAATTATGGATGTTGACAAAGGCAAGTTAACTTTGAAGGTAAGGGATGAAGAGATTATATTTAGACTTTTCGTTGTCAAAAATAATTCTCTAAAAGTTTTGGATGTTATTGAGGCTAACGAGTTGTGTCAAGATATTTTATAGGACTCTACACTTAATGCAACATCCCACTACCATAAGATAAATACCCAAATACCCGAAGGATAATTAGGTACATACCCTATGATAATGGTATGTTGGAGCAAAACAAATCCAACTCACACATGGCATCACCTATCATACATACGTAAAGTCGCTAAATTCTTCTTTTAAAAACAAAACATTTCATTTACTTACAAAGGTTACACTGTTCTCATTAAACATATATTTACAAAACCTCTTATCGATTCTAACCAAACTACAAATATAAACGCTATAACACTTCTGGTATCAGCTGATAGACCTCTGAGCCATTTCTCTACCCAAAAGATTCCTTAAGTCCTTACTAAGGAACTAGGCCTCCTGTCTACCAGAAAGCCACGTTGCAATTTTTATGAGTTTTGCGAACTCAATGAGTGACCCATCATTCATGATTTTACCAGATGTCAAACACATATCAAATATACCACAGATATTCATTCTGAACATCATAACTCACACAATATGGCACAACATAGGGTCACTTAATACAGCTTTGCAAATCATTCATGAATTTCAGTCTTATATGAATGCTATATGTATGAGACTCACATTCGTTCTTATTGTTGTGACCGAGTGCCTATCACATACTTACACAAATACTGGCCCATAGGGCTTAGTCAAAACAGAATCACGGAGCATAGCTCTACGAGCAGAATCAGAAATCACGGAGCAAAGCTCTACGTGGAAGCGCTTCATACTGGCATCTCAGGTCACAACGCCTTTATCTGGGCATGCGTTTTATGAAATGCATCAAATACTGAATATGTCATATATAACAATCTTATACAAATGCTCAGACAAAGTTTTCACATTCATCGGACCTAAGTCCGGCATTCAACTTTCATTAAGAATCAAAGTCATTCAGGAATTCATATCAAATCAAAACACTTCCAATACATACCCAACAAATAAACTCCTCGGACTTCAAGTCCAGAATTCAGAAACAATTCGCAAACAGTTCAGTAATATTGGAAGTTTAAACAAATCAAATCAAATTAATCCTAGGAAATCATCTAGGTTGTCTTATAGAATGCTCCAATATGCTATTGCCTGGATGGTCCGGCAATGTCTGTCTGGCGTCCACTTGGCTCCTCTAGATCATACAAAGCACATTTACAAATATCACATTTTTTCACAATTGTATAAGTATTCCTTAATGCACATCTACTTATATGAAATATGCATAATGCATGTTCAATGACAATTCCGGGGTATTTTATCGAGATCCTTATGAACAAATCATTCAGATATCAAAATCCTCAATAATACCATGTATAATTATAATTTGGAAAAATAAAAAGCAATGTGAAACCAATTACACAACTTCATTGACCACTTCAGATTTTTCTTCCAATATACATACGAGTCAACTTTTCATAACAAATATGATAAGGTAAATGGAAACATTAGGCAACACTTCCTTCTAAAAGGTTATTCTTCAATGTCTTAAGTTTCTATTGACACAAAAATCACTCAATTTGGTTGAGTAATTTGGAAGATATGTCTCAAACATTTTCGGACTGTTCTTATTCAAAAACAGTTTACTAAGCACAACTTCCACCCAGAAATTGAACATCTTAGAGACTGAATGTTGGATCCTGTTTTCGGAATCCAACTCTTAACAAAATACCGTTATACTTGAGCGTATTATTGCTTGTCATACTCTCTAATCTCCACTCATTTTAATCATTTCTTACAACAAATTATCATTCTTCACAAATTTCCTATTATTCTTTTTCCATAGCACATCTCACTTGTATTATCAATTCATGATCAAAATTCGTCATCTCAATCTCATCCATATGCAAGACTATATTTCCGCTCAAATCATCCATACATAATTCATAATTCCTTAACATCAAAAGAATAGAGTTTTACAAGCTCTTAAAGCATTCCAAGCCAATAATACAACAATAATCCAAAATCTCAAAAATACAAAAGTTACATGAACTAGAAATCCTTAAATGCGACTAAAGCCTTGTGTTTTCCAAAACCATCTCAAAATACAACATAAGCAAATTGGGAGTGATGCCTTGACTCTCTTTCACTCCATCTCTTACTCAATACCTGAAGGTGGGGAGGAAAGGGGGGTGAGCTTGAAAGCTCGTGGGTAACAGGTTTATAATTGAGAAACTAGCAAAAATCATTTATAAATCTCATTTTCATTGAACCTTTTCTTAACCATAGTAATTCTGCATTTAAAAAAATCATAAAATGCTTATTTCATACAATTCTCAATTTGTAAAAAATTCACAATAATAAAAATCATGTATGTATCGATCATGTCAAACATATCATGAGCACATAAGCATATCAGAATGGTTTGGGGTGGATCCAAAACAGAACGTACTACACATTTCCCCT
>JAOQMQ010000008.1:17926111-17938394 GCA_027563845.1 Erythroxylum subrotundum
TTCAAGATCTACAACTTTCATGAAGACCTCAAAGATCAATTCTATCTTCTGTGTTTTCTTCTTTCTTACTTCTGCATCATCTTACTTTTGCATCGTCTTACTTCTGCATCGTCTTACTTCTGCATCGTCTTACTTTTGCATCATCTTACTTCTACATCGTCTTACTTTGCATCGTCTTACTTCTGCATCGTCTTACTTCTGCATCGTCTTACTTCTGCATCGTCTTACTTTTGAATCGTCTTACTTCTGCATCGTCTTACTTCTGCATCGTCTTACTTCTGTATCGTCTTACTTTGCATCGTCTTACTTTTGCATCATAACTTTCGACTCAAATGTCCAAAAATTCCGTACTATGTATTGTTGGAAAGATAAAAGACGGATCTAAAGCTCTCAAGAAGGTAACTTTGCCACAATCTATCTAGATCAATCCCAAATTTTCTCCTAAAGTCTGAAGACGAATTTTACATTTAGCTCCAACGTACTGCACCCCATTCTCAACTTCAAGAAAATTTTGAGACTCTTAGAGATAGAATTGAAATTTAATGTATTCATAAGAAATGTAACCATATGTTTCTAGTTTAATTCAAATCAAGAATCATCTCGTTTGGATAACTAGAGAAAAAGTTATAGCTAACAAACCGAAGCACACTTAGTGAACATTTCCCAGATCACTACCAAGTTTGTTTCCAAATCTTTTCTTATCACAACTCATACCAAGATCACTCTTTCTACTCCCTCTACTTCTCGTTTTCAATAAAATCACATTTAAAAACAATCATACCCGGAAGTTGTCAATGAATGCATGTACCATTTTTTTATGCAAACATTCAATATTTATGTGCATATATGCTAACATTATGCATGAGCAAGAAAATGCATTTCTTTAATCTCTCTTTGACTCCCATGTACTGAAATTTCGGTCCTAACCCTTAATATGGGGATGGGATGTTACAATAGCATTAAGCTTTTCTGGCTTCAAACACTCCCTCGCATAGTGAGGACTACCACAGATATAACAACCAAAAGTTTTATGTTTCTAGCCACTAGTAGAAACACCACCAACATTCCCACTCACTTTGTCCTTCCCTTTATCAATTTGACCAAATTTAGAGTCACCACATGACTTGCCATGTCCCCTTTATTTCTTCTCCTTCTAGTTAGTTTTATCTTTGTGCTGAGACGACTGGAAGGTTCCCCTGCCTCCTTATCTTTGTTTGGATGCAAATCGATCAGCCTATCTACAGTTGCAATTGCACTGGGTAGTGCAAATCTTGCACTCCATATCGTCGTAATTCAATTTGCACCCAGATTTAGAGTCTCGACATAAAATTGAAAAGTTTGTCTTCTTCAGTCATGTTTCAAATGTCCAACATCAATAAACTAAAACTTTTAACGTAATTTCAAATAGACTCGTCTTGTTTCAGTTTCCGTAAGTTCTCCCGTGCCAACCAAGATGTATTACAAGGCTGAAATTGCTCTTTCAGTTCATGTACGAATGCCTCCCATTTATCAATTCTCGGACATCAAGCATTCAGATCACCATCAATTCTCCCGCACCACCATAGTTTGGCATCTCCAACCAAATGCATGCTCGTTAATTAAATTTTGTTGCAATCATGTACCCTGGCAGCTTTAAAATATTGCTATATATCCCAAATGAAATTTTCTAGAATTTTTGCATCCCTCACCCCATCGAAATGTTTTGGATTCAGGACTTTTAACCTTGTCCATATGCCACCACCATCCATGGCACCATAGTTCCTGATGAGAGCCAAAGCATCCTCTAACACTCCCATCCTTTTATTTGCTTCTGTCGAAATGGTATCCACTTGGTAATAGAATGTCCGAATCACCTCCTACAAGTGATCCAAACCAGCAAACAAATTCTGTGTTTCATCTTCCAGAATAGCCCCCATTCCATGCTCCATCCCATCCAACCTTTCTCTAATGGCTTCAAGGTTTTGATTTGCCACCATTGCCACAAACACCATCTGCCAAGTAAGGAAAATATCCTAGAAATCTCCAAACGATGCTCTGATATCAACTTATTACGTTGAATTAATTGATTAATGAAATTTAAAAAAAAAATTATATCACTAATAATACTATTATTTTAACAATAGGTGTATTTTTAAAGTAAAAGAAATTATTAATATTAAACTAAACACCAAATTTAACTAGTTTAGATCAAGCATTGTCCATACCAACATTATGAGTACCGTTCTGTACTGGCCGGAGAGCGGTATTCAAAACATCGATACTATACCAATTACAAATACTGACCAGTATTGATTGATACCAATGGTATCGACTTGTATCAGTCAGTACCTAAAATATTAGAAAATTTTGGGGATTAAATTGAAAATTTTAAAAGTTAGGGACCAAATTGAAAAAAAAAATTGTAAACTAAAACCAAACCATTTATTCTCTCCTTTGTTCACTCTTCAGTAACCTACTAACCCTGTTCACTTCAGACCGTCACCACCCTCCCAATCTCCCATGCACACCAGCCATTTCCTACACCATTTGTTGTTGTTGAGATCACTCATTATCGTTACTTCCTTCACCGTTCACTATTGTTGGGACCGCTCGCTGTCGTTGCTAGTTGGTTGTTACTCTCCACACATTGCCACTATTCGCTGCTCTCCACACATCGTTTATGCATCCAGTGACTCCAATCAGCTAGTCTGCAATGTAGAATACAGATTCTAGATCCAGATCCAGACTCTAGATTTATCTACATCTAGTCGAACCGACCTTTCCCGCGACCCACCCTGACCTACGACCTAAATGGACCTGCAACCCTATTCGTGACCCGACCTGACCTGCATTACTCATTAACTTAGTTGCAATTTGTCTAATTTTTTGTGTGTTTTAGGTTTTTTGTTTCTCCTATGGATTGCAATTGCATTGCATTTTGGTTGTGTCATATGTGTATTGTGAATGATTTATAAAATATGCGTTAGGCAATTTGGGCTTGGAAGTTGGAATTAGTTGTGTGAATTGTGCATAGTTCAATAATATATAGGCATTGTGAATTCATGAAGAAATGAGATCAAAATAATATTGTGTATAGATTATGGAAGAACATTTAAGCATTGTGAATTGTGTATAATTAAAAAATATGTCATATTATTTGTAATTTTAATAATAATAAAAATGTGATCAAAATTATTAATTATATTTCATGGGTAACAAAGTCACATACATCATCTTATCTTATGGATAATTAAATATATAGTAGAAAATAGTACACAAATTTATGAGAGAATACTCATTACTCAGTATAATGTGAAATTTTAAATGTTTAAATAATTTTTGCAATGTCTGTTATCATAAAGAAAATTCATTTATGCAATGTGTATTATCATAAAAGAAAGGTGTAAGATAGAGTTTATCAAGAATTTAGATATGCTTATAATTGAATATTGAATTTTATTATTATGTAATGATGTTATATACAAAACTGTATTTTTGAATATGAATTTATTAATTTAATTCTGACACATGTCTTCATTTCTTTTAGATAAATGGAGAGGAGTTCAAGTACTCCTGATAATTCAGCTATTTTAGGAAGATTGGATGATTTAGCTTGGGCTCATGCTAGATTAGTTCCTAAAATTAAGAACCATACCATTTGTGTGTACTGCAACAAGCATTTGAAAGGTGAGGAAATCACCAAATTAAAGAATAGCTGGGCTCAAAGGTGAAGTAGAGCTTTGTAAAAAAGTGAATCATGACGTGAAATGACAAATGAAGACTTTATTTAAAAAGTATCAATATGAAAAAAAATAGAAGATAAAGGCTAAACTACAAAATTGGTTGTGAAAGTTCTTTTTTCGGTGATCAAGATAATATTGGAGATGTTGAAAGTGGTGGCATTCCTACCAAAAAAGAAAGGAATATTGCACTTGATGTGACAAAAAGAAGAAGACAATTGTCTAATTTTTTTCACCTCAAATAACTCATAGAGCTCAGCTTTCAAGCTATAATGCCTTACAATTTAAAGAAACGACTTAGAATATGAACATGCCAATTGCTAGATGGTCGTATGATTTAGGTGTATCATTAAATGACACTCAATCTTATTATTAACAACCTATGATGGATGTCATTGCTTCTTATAGTCTAGTATATAAGGTTACTTTAATTGATAACTATAGAGGTAAACTTCTAAGCAACTTTATTTACGAAATAAAGAGTTATTTGGATGAAATAAGAATGACTTAAACAACTTTTGAATGTTTATCATGTGTAATAGTTGGACAAATAGAATACATGAACTCATTATCAACATTTTAGTTTATTCTACTAAGGGAACAATATTTTTAAAGCCTATTAATACATCTGGCCTTGTTAGAAGTTGGACCAGAAAATATTATTAAGTTCCTTATTGACAATGATTCTGCATACAAAGCAGCTGGAAAAGATGGCAAAGTAAGTATTTTTTTATTGAACTCCTTTTGTTGCATATTGTATTGACTTAATGTTAAAAAAATAAGAGATATTAGATATTTTTTTATTATTAATAAGACTGTACAGAAAGCAAAGAAACTGACCAAATTTATCTATAATAGTGAAAGGGTCTTAAATTTGATGAGCAATAATTTCACTAATGATAAGAATTTGTGTTTATAATAAAGTTTACAATTAATTTTTCATTACTTTAATATTTTGTTCTAATAAAGAAGGAGCTGAAAGAAAAATATATAAATGATAAGTAAGTTTGCATTATAATATGACAAGTTTAATGCTAAATTTGAAATAAATATTTATAAGTGATAACTCCGGTGCTACTAACAAGGCAAAGCTTGTTACGAGCAAATTTTCGGCTCGGCCCTTATATTAGATTGTCCAATATCCCTAACGGTGTAGTTCTGCCCGCGCTGTTGTCTTCTATCCATAGCCCAAAACCCGTACGAAGTTCCCTAAACCCTAACGTTGCTGTCACAACTCTGACATCACTCTTGTGACTCTGTTCTTCCTTCCTACAGCTTTGAGTTACACATTCCCCCTTTATCCGTTGGACAATGGCATCACGATACAGGTCTCTCTCAAACTCAACTTTCTCCCTTCTCAAATCTACTCTTAATAAACCCAAGTCCAGACCGCTGCCTTCTCTCCTCTCTGCTCGCTCTTCTACGTTGTCCAGGCGAGGCCTTTTAGAACCCTTTGCTGTGCTCTTTTCACTTTCATCCTTATTTGTTACAATTCAACTTGTTTTTTTCCGTATTATTTGCAAAATCTTCGTGTTCTGACTTGTGGGTTCTTTGTTTCAGGTCATTTCCTCAATTGGGTGCTCTCCAATCTATGCTTCCCCTTCACTCAGCAGTCTCTGCTGCTCGGCTCACTTCGTGCCTTGGCATCGATTCGAGCAGCTCAAGGTCAATGTCACAGGGTATGATTTGCAGTGCGAATCCAGGAGTTTGATAATCTCCGTTTTTCTTTATTTGTTATCTGTAAGCAGCTTTTGCACTCTCTAATTTGCTGGCTTATTGACAATAATAACTCGTATTACTGTTAGATCTTCTCTCCATTTGCTCTTATACTGCTACATCATTCTCTTGTTTCTCTAGTGTTGCAATTAGTGACCTTGGCGGATGCCACTTTAGCGGGAATTGTATGTTATTCTAATTATGTTAAATATCTTTAACTTATATGCAGAACGTTTTGTCTCTTAACATCGTTTGGAAGTTGATGCAAACGTTTGAAAAGATTAGCCTTTTCTATATTTTATTGTATTGAAAATATATTTAACACGAGAGAAGGAGCTGCTTACTGGGAGAATTCGTTGGATGTACCAATACCACGCAAACGATGATTAATGTAGAGGCTTTGAAACTTGCGAAAAGGAAAAACAATTCTGATAGGAAGGGGATAGGAGTGCTGATGGTAAAACGTTAGATCACATTCTTCATCACCTATTTATAAATAAGGTGCTAGGTTTTCCTCATAAATTAGGTGTTTTTTATTTCCTCAAGGTACTGGTGTTTGATCACGATCTTGTGAAACCTTCCCAGTTTACTGATTGAAACAAGAGTGAGACCAGGAGTTGATGCTCGTGAATATGTCATTTCTGTGCTTGGCAGTGAATACTGACGTGTAATTTTTTCAATGAAGAGCTGGACATATATATTTTAGGTTGGCTAGGCAGCCATGTAGCTATAGATTTCCTTCAAGATGGGCCGGGATTGGATTTTGTGGTTTGAAATGCAAAGTTAGTAGTTACATCCCTATGCATTTCTAGATAAAGAAGGCTTTTTCCTTTATGCAGCTTGTGGAACTATTGATTGGATATGCTAATCTTTTAATTGATTGTTTATTTTTTAGTCTTAATGCTTCTTTTGGTCTACCTCTGGGTTGCTTTAAATTATCTTGTGTTGATGGCTTTGGTACGAAAAAATGATAGTCGCAGGGTGGGGGACGGAGAAGAATGTAGAAAGGAGGCTTTTTCACGCATTTACCTATTTTCTTCATCTTCAGTTTTCTTTCTTTTCAAAATAATAGTTTACTATCTATAAAATGTGAATGTTTTGTTGCACCTACGTTACTCCCACTTCGATTAAAGGCAATATCCTAGCATATCTAGTTATTCAATGCATGAGGTTGCCAATTTATTTACTTTATTGGTTGGTTTCTATCAATACTGGTTAAATTTGACATGGCAAATTATAAGCCAAAATATTTTCAACTGCGGTTAAAAGGTACTAACTTTTCCCTTTGTTTTGGACAGAACTAGGTCTGAGTGGGCCTCGATAGTCGACTAAATCTAGAAGATGATTCTAACTGATGGAGGATAGTTATATCGATCACCTTGCCTAGGTGAAGTCCTTTCCATTTTACATGAAATTCTATCTATGAGCATCATGACCTGGAAGTTTAAATTCTTATATTTGATCTCATATGCCCTCCTGTGGATTGAAAAGTTATTTGGCACACTTTTTGTAATAACTTGGCCTTCCATTTACCTTGTGTCTCTGCTCAGCCTCCTGAATCATTTATCTTTTATGGCGACAGTAATTCTAGTGTAATAACACCAATACAATAAGATTAATGTTGTCCTTTTTCTGTTGTAATGCTGAGAATCAAGGTAGATGATATTCCAACCCTTATTGGAGTTCTGTATGCTATACTATCAAATAGGAGAAAGCGATGCCCATAGATGGAAAGATGGTTGAAATGGTATAAATATGGGTAAAGAATGACCGACGGCCAAATATATGTAAAGCCACCCCAACCGCCGTCGCAGTATGGGGGTTGATAAGATTGTTTTAATATTTCCCCATTATTTGAATGATGCCTTGCCCCGGGCATTTATCAGTTTATGTCTACCTGAGAAGAATACATAACGCATGTGGGTCTTTGCTCCTGCTTTTTCTGCCCTCATCCCTTTCGAAGTACCTTGCATCTGTACGATATTTTACTATAAGATTAAGATGTACATGCCCATATGTCATTGACTGCCCTCACGTTACCAAGAAACAAATGTAAAGAAATTTATGTCAAGCTTCGGCGATTTCTTTGAACGAGCCGAACCTTGGCATACAAGTAAGGCGAAGGGCGTGGCCCGGTGGTCTAAGTAAAAGCTCTTTGGAATTCGAGTCATCTACATTGGGACATGTGCCATTCCTTATAACAAAGCGAGGGAAAATAAACTCTTTGGACGGATAAGACACCGCCCGAGTTAGACAGGAGTTCAGTGCATTGATAAGTGTTTCAAATTAACCTAATCAAATCACAAGTGTAACAGAAATTTTACAATTTTTGGTGATTTTTTTTAATTAAATGACTTGAAAAATGTGAATTATAAATAAAAGAGTTAAAATATTTTTAATTTTTTAATTTTTTGAATTTAAGCTGCTAATTACGAGCTATTTACATATTCAATTTTTAACCGTATTCATAAAATAGGAAAACTGTTAAGAGTGGAAAAAATACAATTGATAGTTTCTTGATTTTTTTTTAAAGACTTCAATATTTCTTTAATTAAATTTTAATTATTAGTTATAATTAAGGTCTACTTTAGTTTTAATTTTAATTTAATTTTAATAAAATCAAATATCTCATTTTTTATATTTTTAAAATTTATCAAATTTTAAATTAAGTCTAACTTAATTTAAATTAATTTTTTCTCTTTAACTACTCTTTATGTGTTACTTATAAAGTAAGATGTTTTAATTTATCTTTAATTATTCAATTAAACAATTTACAATTATAGATTAAGAGTGATATCTAGTATCATATCATGACTATGCAAATATAACAAATATCAAATTGGTTTGACTTAATCTGTCAATACATAATTATAATGAATAATTTAATACTTTTATTGTCCAATGCTTCAATTGGACACAAAACATGGAATTAATGTAAACTCTATTTTAATCTAATAATGTTAGCTTTTACTAATTAATAATTGAGATTTGAAAACATCATTTTTAAATTTCGATTTTCTTTAGCCAGAAAATTCGTTAACTTTTTACTAATTAAGAACAGCAGAACACTCTCCCTAAATACTTTATATTGACAAATTCTTTATTGACTTACTAAACTATCTTCATAATTCATACTATATCTAAGTATTATTGATTGAGCTACTCTGGTTAGAATTAAGTCATAAGTAATCTCAAAATATACTAATTCCTATATGGGATATTTTGGTAATCTAAAGTCTAAAAATCAATTACATAGCTATCATCGTAAGAAAATTCACATACACATAAGTATTGTTCCATTTATGATCCTTATTATCGAGCTAACTTGATAAACTTTTTTCTTTAATAAGCATCCATGTGTTTGTTTAGTATATGTGATCATATTTACTTCATAAAGAAGACACATAATGTATGCTAGTCTTTATGCTCTATTAGTATTTAATCTTAATATAGTAATGAATAGAAATAATTTAGAAATAATATGTAAAAAAAATATAAATTTTATAATTATAATCTCGTCATAATTTCATTTATAAAATATATTTATTTTATGAACTTTATCGTATATGTTAGTTAACTAAACGAATACACATAAGATAGGGTCTGCTTGTTTATATGATAAATGGGGCATGGGAATAGAACGAAAAGAATTGTTTGGTAAGATGTTATCGTTGACTAGTAATGTTTTCATTCCTTATTTCTGAGTAATGCTACAGGAGGAATGGGAGTCATTACTCTATTATTTTGGCACGCGTTCGTGCCGCCAAAATTACTCCTCCGAACTCATCTCTATTCTCTGTTCAAGTAACAGATATATTGTTTTCTTCTTAACCCAGAATCGTCTATCCTTGACAAATCTCTCCATAAACTAATCCCTGTAGCTTACCATGGAAACACCCGAAACCAAGAAGTAGCACTGGTAACGTTCTTTCTTTCTTTCTTCTTCAATTTTGTTTTTGTCGATATAATGGTATATTTCTCTTTTCTACTGGGTTTCTTTCTCTATCAATGTCGTTCCTCCTCCACGTCATTTCTTGTTCTGGGTATTGTTTTGATCTGTCTCTTACTCTTGAGTTGAGTTTGTTTCTTTTACTGTGTAACATGCACTTTTTCTACAAGGTTCTACCTACAAAACTGAAATTGATGAATTAGATACTATCCTGCATTGACGTCATTCTCTTTGAATGTACAGTTCTGCACTCATTAGAATCTGTTTTCAAATTCTAAACATGTCTGATTTTTCTTTGTACTACTGCTTTTATTTTTATCAGGATATTGCTGGAGTCTGATTTTTCTTTGTACTGCTCTTGAGTCTGCTGATCATAGGGGAAGAAGGTAATTTTCCTAACCAGTATGTTTTCCCTCTGCTCTTCAGTTTGTTATAGGTGCCGCGCTTGTTACAAGTAGTCAATTTTCAAATCAATATGCCATGGTAATTATTTGTGCTTCATGGTTGATTGAACTCACAATTGAGTGAAACACTAGAAAGAACGGATCTGAGTTTGCCAATATCATTACTACTCTTTTTAGCTGAATTGTTTTATCTTTGGTCCAATAGTCTGATAGCTTCACTGTCCTTATGTTTTCCCTCTGCTCTTCAGTTTGTTATAGGTGCCGCGCTTGTTACAAGTAGTCAATTTTCAAATCAATATGCCATGGTAATTATTTGTGCTTCATGGTTGATTGAACTCACAATTGAGTGAAACACTAGAAAGAACGGATCTGAGTTTGCCAATATCATTACTACTCTTTTTAGCTGAATTGTTTTATCTTTGGTCCAATAGTCTGATAGCTTCACTGTCCTCTTTTTCCTTACTTATGCCTTTGAGTCTACTGCCATTAACTCCTCGAAATGGTTCATATCCTTTATTGAAAATAAATCGTAATGGAACACAAGAACTAATGTAGAGTTTGAGCGATTATGCCAATAGATAAAGAGAATAATGAATGAATATGTGCGAGAGTGGCAGTTAAACTCTTCAGCTCATTAAGAATATCCGATAATTACATAGCTGATCAATAATATAAGGGAGCTCCTTATTTCCTATTAAGCCTACTAACATCACTTAAAAGCTACTGCTACGTTTACATTTAATAGCAAGAAGACCATTTGAGTTTGTGAAAGTAGAGATGAAGTGGATGAATGTAGTAACTTTTCTTTAGGAGTCTGAAGTCAGCTAACACTTTAAGTGCATATTAGGTAAACAGTCGAGTGCACGCAGTAACCCGGAACTATGGTTTTTTGGCTCACTGCTACTTCTGAATTACAGTGGCTATAAAGCCTTCATGTTACTCCTATTCCAAGTACTTTTCTCTAAATATGGATTAAAGCAGGGTACTGGTAATGCCACGGTGATTTCCTTAGTACCGACATAAATTCTACACTATGAAACCTCATTTGCGCTTTTGCTAATATTAATTGGTTTTGAGTATTTGTTGATGATACCATATTCTGATCTAATCTCGCTGTTAGTAGGTCCAACAAACAGTTGGAATGAGTTGTTGGTTCGCCTGTTAAGGACCAAATCACCACTTACAATGTAATGCAAGTGGCATTTCTCCATCCTAGGTATTGAATTGTCACCTACAAAACTATCCCACCATGTTACCTTAGGATTAAGGCTAACCAAATCCAGTGTTTTATTATTGAAGATGTCACTTCCCTCCATTGCCTGCATTTAGAAACATGACAATAATATGCTGCTGATGATGCCCGAGGATGGTTTTCTCTACTTTTAGCCCATTCACCTCTTAAACACATGAAATCTCAGCAAGCTACTTGTTGCTTGTTAAAATCCTCAGTTTTAGAATATAGACCAGTTACCATAATCAAGCTTTTGGAAGCTATGGCTGCTAATTTCTTTTCATGTTCAACAGCTTCTCTTTGAATCCTATCAGTAGTGAGGATTTTCTCAAAATTTTGCTCATGTAAATATTTAAAATAATAATATCTCTTGCGATATCCTGTAGCCTCATGAACAAGTGATTCTTAAACAAGTTATAACAGATATAATGAAGATTTGTTGTCTCCACTTTTATCAGAAACTGATAATACATAATGAGTCATCTTGCAAGCATGACATAGCTGACTGTACAAACCACTTCCTTGGAAAGAACTATATGCTTATATTTCCTCTTGCTCGTTGGTTCTGTTTTAATGATACATCTGTAACCATTTATCATCAACATCAGTTTCTGAAAAAGGAGTTGCATGATTGTAGGTAACTGAAGTAATTAGAATTTATGCAGATGTTATGTTAAAAATTAAGGTCTTCAATTTTTTTCAATTTCATGATGCAAATGCTAAACTTTTCTTAATTTCTTATAAGGTTATTTTGAATTTACAGAAAGAGCTACACTTTGAATTACTCGAACAGGACATCGATAAAGAGTGGAATTTTTCATCTTTGTATGTCATAATCTATATATGCATGATATGATTGTTAATTATGGTGCATTGACTGGCATCTCTTATTTGAGTATCTATTGATGGTCAATCATGGAAGAAATAACTACTGGTTTGTCAGTTATCAGAAACCATAGTAGGTACTTGCGCAACCCAATAGCAAAATTATAGCTTATGACATTTTCAGTGGACTGGCCAGCTAAATAAACTAGTCATCCTATTTTGTTTCAAAAGAGAATATCCTTAGCAAAGAATACAATAGGATAGTCAAGTTATCATTTTAACATGGCATGTAGTGGTCCTAGGTTCGATCCATTTGGTGTCTAGCTACTTAAATCGTATTTGTTGATGATACCATATTCTGATCTAATCTCGCTGTTAGTAGGTCCAACAAACGGTTGGAATGAGTTGTTGGTTCGTCTGTTAAGGACCAAATCACCAC
>JAOQMQ010000008.1:17963091-17981619 GCA_027563845.1 Erythroxylum subrotundum
ATCCGTCTGCTTCTCCATTCTTCTACTTTTTCATTCGTCTGCTTTATTATTCGTCTGCTTTTCATTCGTCTGCTTTTTGGTTCATCATCAAAATCATTATTAAGGTCATTTTGACTTAACAATTCCATCCATTGATCTAGTCATATTGAAGTGATTTCAAACATCACTTCTCAAAACTTGGTCTTTCAACATGACTTGTTTCTTCATTTGGTATTGAATTAGAAGAAAGCATGTTTAAATCAAGTTTCTTCTATGAAACTTACTAGTTATTTGTTGCTTAATTAGAAAGCACCATCTCCTTATGATTATATAGTATGTAATTCTAAATTCTTTATAGTTTTAGCTTAACTATTCTTGTAATTTTCTACTAATTAACCGACTTAAATCTTATTATAGCTATTAATTTAGACCACAAAGTGAATCAAATACAAGAATTAATCAATTTATAGCTCTCTAACATTGATGCTTATACAAAATCGAGATCCTCTAAGCTTTATCAAGTAGAAGAGGAATATACGATCATAATAATAAATGAAAAATAAATACCACATCTTTTCTACTTTAGAAGAACTTTTCTAGGAAACAAACAGTAGAACGACAAAATGAACCAGATTAAATTTCCTTCAACTAATTAGTTCCTTTCATTTCTGAGAGTGATAATATCATGACAAAAGAAAATAGTCTAAAGATGTATGTATAATAAGGTAAATAAGGCACTCCTTCAAGTTTCACTCTAACTTGCTTGATATTCACCCATAATAGTTGAAGTTGTAGGTTTCCTCTAAAAATAGTACATATGGAAACATAAAAGTGACATTGGCAATCTTAGGTCAATATGACTAAGTTCGTGTTTCAAAGGATTGGTTGAATGCTTGGGTCTATCTGAAATATTTGTAAGCATACTACAAGTGGGGCATATGTTTTGGTAAAGTGACAATAACAAAGGCAAAAGAGATTGTTCTAAAAGAACATTTTGATTGCCCAAGCCCTTAGCTATAAAGAAAGAAGGTGAAAAGTAAAAGCTTTGATCATTTTTAATGTTTAAAGTGCAATAACAACCAACAATTTTGATGGATCCACATCAACTTCTTAATAATTTTAATCTATAAATATGTTATAGTGCCTGGATATACCATTATTATTATAGGATTTTGAAAATTTGGTCTTGATTATTAGGTAAAACGTGTAAAACTCAATCCTTGAATTATCGCTCATTTCAAGCCTTACATAGGCTTCTCTACTGAACTACTCATTAATCTAATCACAATAATAATTGGCATTAAGTAGTTTGTTGTCATCCTTCTCTAGTATGAGAATGCAAAAGGATGCAAATTAAACACTTAAGCAAACAATTTCTTAATTACAAGACAAATATAAATTTAAAGCATCAAAAGCCTGCAAATAAAGTGAAATGGAAGAAATTTGTTCTAACTATACAATCTTCAAAACTCTATTGTCAACCCGACTAATATTTGCCTAAAGAACAAATTTAAGAAAGTACCTATATGCTAGGCAAGGCAGTCATACAAGACAGGTGAGTTGAAGTAGCTTCACGTAAAATGAGGCGAGGATAGGTAACTTTAGACGATATTACACGACTTTACATGTGGCAAGGAAATGTCTGGGGGGTGTAGAGGAGGAGTGGAGCTATAAAGGACGATTGTTGACATTGTAGATTAATTAATCTATAGTGTCGACTTAAAGGAAGAAGTATGTTGATAGTTTTATAAAAAAAGCTTTCATACTACAAGTATACAAATCGTAACTTGTAGTATAAAAGATATCATTCCCACGAGGATTGATTAGTCAACTAATAACTTGAATGCACTTTGTCTAAGGTAATAAATATTGAATGAATTGAATTAAAATAAATTAACTGAAATTGAAATAAACTAATAACACTAATAATTGAATAAGTGAAACTAGCAATAAGAATGAAGTTAATCAACAATGGAAACTTAGGGTTTATTTTGTCCTTATTTTGCCTCCCCTTTATCTTGATAATTTAGTTATGCTTGTTCCTAGGTATCCTAAGGTTTTGATTACCCTCTCTCGAGATCTACTCAAGTAATCCCAATTGAAATTGATAACAATATAATTGCAACCTTTCGATTCACAAAACTACTCCTAACTATTCAATTAGATTTGAAGTAAGCCTAAGGATGATTAACTCACAATTAAGATCTCTCTTTAATTTTTATTAATATGATATTTGTAAGTCTATTAAGTTACCAACTATTGTTGTGCACCTTAACAGATAGAACTTGATTCAATCTCTTGACTTATTATCAAATATAAGCATAATAACTACCCTAAAGCATTAATATATATTGAATTAAACAAGAATAAAATTTAACAAAATAGTTCAAGAATAATTCTTAATATGGATGTAGAATTCCATAATCATGTTCAACATCCCATTAATCAAAATTAACATCGAAGACAATGAAATATAAGAAGAGAAAATAAAGGAAACATTTTGTGTCTTAATTTGGAATTTCTGGAAATTCTAGAGTTTATCTTGATGTCTCCACTTTCATCTCTTTCTTCTGGCGTGTAGCCTCCTTTTTGGTGTTTATCTTTTGATTAAATACTTCTTAAGGCTTATAGGATTATTTATAGGGTTTCACCTTATTTTGGTTCCAAAAATAGCCTTAAATCGTGAAAAGTACAAAAATGATAACATAGTCTTTTGAATATAAAGTAAACACCTTGTCATGAATGCCCCCTTGGTTACTTAACTAGGTTACATTTTTTATTTAGCTTGGTTGGAGTATCGTTCTAGCCTTTTAAGGGGAAGTGAATGACATTGGTTACTTAGCTATATCACAACTCTCAACTAGCTACTAGCTCTATTCTTAACCCAATTTTCTTAAAAAGGGCAAATAAAATAGGAATTTTATTTAACTCACTTTTTTTTTTCAATTTCTTAGCCTACCTCATTTCTTGTTAGTCAATCATTCTCATAAAAGGTTAATGATGCCTACCAATTTAAATGAGTGTAATTATAAATGTGTCTAAACAAATTTCATAATGTGAAAGAATAGGTGTCATATCCTAATTAACATGTGTATTCATCACGAAGATACTTAAATCACAAACTTCACAAGTTAATATGCCTTTACAATTCAAATGACCATGTTCAAAGGTAAACCAATTCAATTCAATTCACGCCATTAACACATTCAAACAATGCACACATCATGTAACAAAATGTTCATACAGTGCCATCCTAATTAAAAACTAACATAATGTAAATGAAAAATTCACACACATAAATGACATGTAGGTGCATATACATCCCCACACTTGAACATCACATTTTTCTCAATATGGAAATGGAAACAATAAAAAAAAGAGAGAGAATAATAAATAAAAAGTAAGATTAAGAATACTTATGGAGATTTGAGTGGTGATGGTATTGGAGATGGAAATTGGACAACAAAATTTTGACTAATTTCTTCAACTGATATCGCTAATGACGTATGACCTCCTTTAGTTACGCCTCCATGGTGTCTAGACAACCCTCTAGGCACTTTTTATTCACTTCCATTTTGTCAAGCACCTTCTTCCAGCTTTCTTCCTCCTCCTCAGATTCATCACTTGATGAGACTTGTTGGTGTTATTATAGAGGTGCAGAACTAGAACTCGCTTGTCCTATCCTTTTTCTAACTTATGATTTATAGTTGCTATCTCGAAGTTCCATACCATGACACTCTAAGATCTCAACATGCCTTAAATGTGTGTGATTTAATTCTTAGAAAAAATAGGAGTTATTTCATCAATATTAACACCATGTAATTGAGCCAGAGTGGTTACAAGAAAACCTATGCCTAAATAGCTACTTTTCTTATCAAGCAAAGTAATTATCAACTGAAAAATATGGGTGGATGTGTAGGCTTGAACCTTATTATCCGTGCACCAAAGTATAAATAAATCTTTGTTAGATCTCTTGTTGCTTTGACTCTTAGCAAAAACAACATGACATATAAATTTATGCAGTAACAAGTGTTCAGGATTCTTATTCCCATTATTAGGTGTGTTGTGTGGATTAAACACATCTAACCCTTTTAATTTCTACCAATATTTCTTAGCATGACAATTTTCATGTTTTTCAGCAAATGGTGATTTTACAAAACCAAATACTTCTTCCATGATATCATAATCCAAATTATAAGGTTTTCCACGCAATTGAAACAAAAAATAATCTAACTTACCAACTTATAGTATAAAGTAGTATAAAATTCAAGGGTCAATTCTTCATGCACAAGATAATCAAAATGTATAAATTTATCCCAGTAAATTCTAGCACTCAATTCCTTGCAAAAATAACTAGGAAACCATAATAAAAACAAAATAATGAGCCAAAAATGTAGGAGAGAAAGTTTAGAGGAAATCTTGTAAAACCCACTTAAAATCTTTTTTTAGGACGAGAATCGTGAAATTTGTATGGAAATAATGATAATATAGATGAAAGATGAAAGAAAAGAATGAAATCCAAGTTAAATTTAAGAGAGATGTGAGAGAAAACAAGAAGCTATGAAGGTGGGCTGCTATTTAGAGAGAGAAGATGAGAGGTGGAAGAAGAGAAAAATACTATTTATAGGGGTTAAGATTTGTGGGTAAAAATGTCTTGCACAATCGTGCATTTTGTTGAAGGGGTGTCTGTCACAATTATCCAGGAGATGCACGATCGTGATAGAATGTGCATCGTGCCATGTAAGATCGTGCACCCTCCAAAATTGACACATTTTACACCATTTTCCTCGTGCATCCTTTGGAATATGTTCCCTAAGTTATAACATCTTTCCAAATATGATATTTATCAATCAAAATCACTCCAAAAAAAAAGAAAATAATAAACACAAATGCAAGAATTTACGAAAAACCTAACTAACAACATGTTATAAACAAAATGAAATATAAATATAAAAAATAACACCTATCATAATTCTTAGGTTGCCTCCCAAGTAGTGCTTGTTTAATGTCGTTAGCTCATGTACCTATTACATTTGCCATCATCTTAGGTTGATAATTAGTGGCTCGCTTATACCCTTTTCTCCACATAGCAGTTTAGCAGCTTGTGAATAAGCCACATGTTTTAAGATAATAATAAGGACATAATTTATCAAATTAAGAAATCTAAGTGATTTCATTAATTCCCTTTTTGGTAACAAACTGTCAATTAATAGGAAATAATGAAAATCCTTGAATCTTCAGTTATCTCCAACAATTTTTCATGTGGGAAGGTGAACTGTGCTTTATCTTCTGCAACCACCTTTGTTGACTCTTCTACTTCCTCTTCTTGAACAAAGAATTTATTAATGTCATCAACCTTGGTATTCTCTTCACTCTGAGGCATTAATAAGTTCCAATAACATGTTGTATTTGGCTCAATATCAATATGCTCACTTGGTGTATTCTGAGGCCAGTTTTGTATGCAATATGGATTCTCCCACATATAATCTGGTGCTTGACACTAATGATTGGAAGGGTTACCCCCATAAATGTCACAAAATAATAAGGATGTCAGTTTTGCCCTCATATTACTTGGAAGACACTTCACATTCCTTGTTAATAATGCATTGGAAAGTACCCAACTTGAACCTCCAAGTTATAACTAGAAGAGGAGTGGTTCTTCATTATTTGATCAAATTTGGCTTCCATCCTCTTCTGATTCATTTTGACTGTCGAGTTTAGACCTTAGCACGTCTATTAACTTGTCTAACTTGGACTCTAACGATCTAAGTTTATCCTACTGGAAACTTGGTGGACCATATGCTCTCATGTTGTTTCATGCATTGTTATTCTAATAATAATTTGGGTAGTTCTGCCACCAAAGATTATATGAGTTTAAGTAACTACCATCCATGTTATAATGCCTTCACTGTGTTGGAAGAAAAGGTCTACAATTTGTTTAGTTACTCTTCATGATTCTTGTGTTAATATACCTACAATTACACAAGAAAAGTAGTAAAATCCTTAAATCGAAAGAATTCAAATTGTATAAGATGCTAACTAAAAAAACTTGTTGATAGTTTTATAGAAAAAACATTCGTACTACAAGTATACAATTCGTAACTTGTAGTATAAAAGATATCGTTCCCATAAGAATTGATTAGTCATTTAACACCTTGAATGCCCTTTGCCTAAGGTAATAAAAGATTGAATGAACTAAATTAAAATAAATTAACTAAAATTGAAATAAACTAATAAAACTAAACAATTGACAAGTGAAACTAACAATAAGAATGAAGTTAATCAATAATGGAAACTTAAAGGTTATTCTATCTTTGTATTGTCTTCCCTTTATCTTGTTAATTAAATTATGCTTGATCCTAGATATCCTAAGGTTTTAATTACCCTCTCTTAAGATCTAATCAAGTAATTCTAATTGAAATAAATAACAATAGAATTGTAACTTCTCGATTCATAAAACTACTCCTAACTATTCAATTGAATTTAAAGCAATCTTAAGGATAATTAACTCATAATTAAGATCTCTCTTTAATTATTTATTAATATGATATTTGTAGTTCTATTAAGTTGTCGACTCTTGTTGTGCACATTAACACATAAACCTTGATTTAATCTCTCGATTTATTATCAAGTATAAGCATACCAAATACCATAAAGCATTAATATATATTGAATTGAACAAAAATAAAGTTTAACAAAATAGTTCAAGAATAATCCCTAATATGGATTTAGAAATCCATAATCATGTTCAACATCCCATTAATCAAAATTAACATCGAAGACAATGAAATATAAGAAAATAAAAGAAAGGAAACATCAAGATCTGGAAATTCTGGAGATGATCTTGATGTCTCCACTTTGATCTCTTTGATTATGATGTTTAGCCTCCTTTTTGTTGTTTTTCTTTTCCTTAAATACTTTTTTTTTTAGAATTTGAAAAAATTCATTAAGTAGAAGAAGTGTAATATACAACTAAGGAGAGGAAACTCTCCCTCGTGAGATCACACGACGACGTTCAACACTACATAGTCAAGAAATTAAATGACAGCGTAGGAACCAAAGATGGGAGGATATTGAGCGACAACGTATCAATAATTAGGGTTAAAAAAACTCCTCTCCTTTTCTTGATTCATCAAACGATTACTCAATTGGGATGGGGAGCTCTGGATACTGCGATGCAACGATGGTGATGCGACTTCTCTCCAATCCATCTTTAGCTCGAAAGGATTTACATCTTAGGTAGGAGGTTTGATTCTATTTGTTTTTTCCCTCAATCTTTAAGAGTAACGTGCTTTATTTTGAATTCAGGAGTCTTGAGTGTACAATCGAGGACCTTCCTTCATTATCCCATATGGTAAAGCAGTAGATCGAGAGAGGTACTCCCAGGAGCTCTCGAAGGTGAGTCATATTCCTTCTATTCTTCTTTCCCCTTTTGTCTTGAGTTGATTATTTCGAGATCTACTTGAAATGCTTGAGTTGCTTAGGGAACATCTATGCTTAGGAAGTACTATTTGCTTTACCAAAACCCAATTAGAGAGAACCCCCTGAGGACTATATTCTCTAAGAGAGAGCTAATCCTCAGCTACTATACTGTCCCAACTGAGTTATAATCAATTGTTCCCTAATGTTTGCCGTAGAGAGTTCTATAAGAGAGATTAGGTTGTTAGAGCTCCCTTTAAACCTTATATTGTTTCTCTTTTTCCAAATAGTTTGGAGACAAGTTGCAACTGCGACCATAAGGCTGCATTGACTAGTTACAAGGCCACATAGACTAGATATTCTAATCCACACTTCTTTAGCGAAACCACACTCAAAGAACAGATGATCTCTAGTGTCCTCCACTAGATTGCACATAATACATTGCTTAGGAGAGGATATGAATTTTAGTCTATCCATAGTACTGAGCCTATTCAAAATAGCTAGTCAAAGGAGAAAGCTGACATTTGGTTTGAGAGCCTTGCTCCAAATTAGGGAACACCACCCAATTCTTGTCACCGCCCAATCCATCAGCTTTTTAGCTTGCCTATTAATGATTTCTGATACAGGAACTCCATCCCATAAGTATATATCATTCTCCCCGAGACTTCTGTATTGGGGAATGAGCAAAAGTCTTAGTTCTTCTGAGGAAAGCAACCAACTGTCATATCTAATTATCTCTTGAAGCTTAACTTTCTTAGAGAACCTTTCTAGCAATGATCTAGCCAACTGATTATGAATTAAAGCCCCTTGACTGGTCCAGTTATCATACCAGAGAGATATTCTATCTCCTGCCCCAATTTGACATGTAACATGCTGCTGAACATCTTCCCTCAACCTGAGAATTTGGTTGGAGAACTAAGAGTAACTGTCTTTAATTCTTAGAGCCCCAAAACTCTCACCCTTTAATATATAGATATGAATCCATTTGATTAACTGTGAATGTTTTTCACTTAGAATTCTCCAAATTCTCTTAGTCATTAGAAATCGGTTGTTCTTGTTGATTGACTCCAATCCTAACCCACCTGCCTCCTTCGGTTGACAAATATGCTTCCAATTCACTTTAACTATTCCTTTCTCACATTTTCGTTTACCCCTATAGAAACTTCTTCATTAGTTTTTCCACAGTTTTAAAAAGTCTTTTGGAGAGGAAAATGTAAGAGCACCAGTAAACTTGCATAGACATAATTACCGACTTTAAAAGCTGAAGTTTACCTCCATAGGATAGAGTTCTATTAGTCCAAAACCCTAATCTTGGACTAATATAACTCTTTTCCTTAAATACTTACTGAGGCTTTTAAGGTTCTTTATAGGGTTGTAAAGTAGTTCGATACATAGCTTAAATGACGTCATTTTACCCAGAGTAAAAAGACGTTTAAAGTTTTTGAACATAATAAGTAAAATGACGTTTTTTATAGAAACAACGTCGTTTAAGAAAGTAAATAGAGAATACTTCGGGCTTTCGTTTGGGTTGGGTAGGGTCGGGCTGACAACCTGAGTCCGAACTTAGCCCAAAGTCTAAAATTAAAAAAAGTTTAAGCCTAAAGTTTGGTCAAATTAGGATAGGCCTGTTGACTTTAGGCTTGGCTAAGTTAGACCTAAGCTTACGTTCCTACTATTTAGACTTATAGTGGTCATCACCTTATGATATATTATAGGGTAAAAAATATCAACAAACTATTTGGTTAAAACAATTCCACCAAAAACTCATGTATTTTAAAAGTCTTGTTCAAACCTTTATATTTTATGAGAAGTTCGAAATTAGTCCTTTTAAGTTCTTTCATTAACTTTCACTAATTTGATATTTTTAGACATGTGGCATACCACGTGGATAATCACGTCATAAAATTTGATAAGTGTCAAACATATTGTTTTATTGATTTTTGATTACTTGTATTCAAAATATAATAATATTTTTTTATGTAACAATAATTCATTTTATTCAAAATTCAAAATTATTATATTATTAATCTAATATGCTCTTTCATTAAATTTATTTTTAACATACTAATAAGTTTAAATGATAGTAAATTAATTCTTGCATTAGAATTTTATGGTACTATGTAATAAAACAAATAAATAAGATGATCAATATTTTCTTATTTCTAATCTATTTTACAATTAACTAATATTAATTTTTTTAATTTTAATAAATAAATTATAAAATTAATTATTATTTTATTGATCTATCATATTTAAATATCTTTCCTCATATTAAATAGTATAAATATTATTAGTAACTAATCAATAATATTAATTTTAATAATACATAAAATATCTAATAATAATAAGTAAGATGAACAATTTCTTATTAAATTATTGGAAAGTGAAATGTAGGATTAGAAGTTTTTTTTCTCCTATCGAGTTTTATGAATTTTTTAGATATTGGATTAAAATAAAAAGTTTAAAATTTATGAAAAATAAAAAAGTTAGAATCACGAACGGATCTTATTCAATATATTAAATTAATTCTTTTGTCATTTTAAAACAATCAATAATATAAATTTTGTATCCTATCGATTGATATTATTTTATCAGTACGGATGTAGATGCAGGACGATATTCACAATTTTGACGTCAACAAATTTGATATCCTATTATGTTTGGTTAGTATTTTATTAATGAAATAGAATAAAATGTAATATTATTCTATTATTTGGGAAGAAAATTTATAATATGATATAAATAAAATGAAATGAAAGAAGCGAGTTTCATATTACATCTCATTCTATCCTAAACAGTAAAAATAAAAAAAATCTCTGATTTAAAGAGTTTAAGATGAAATGTAAAATAATAAACAATTTTATACTATATTACATTATATTATATTACTAACCTTTCCATTTTTTTAAAAGTCTAAAGTTACATCCACTGCTATTCTAGTTCTTTATATTATAAACCGTTATTAATTAACAACTTTACCTTGCCTCCAAACATAAGCCTAAGTTTCTGATAGTTTTTTTTTTAAAATGAAAATAGATTAATAATAAAAGAATAATACACGGTGTAGTCCACGGAGATCAGAGGAAATAGCTTATCTTCAAATTGAAGACGGTGGGGTGGGAGCTGGGCAACTGCTACAAGTCCATAGAAAGTCGAAAAAGACAATGGAGAAGAAGAATGGATCAGTAGTAGAATGCTTTTATATGGTGGTTTCAGAGGCGTACTATCTTCTCCATTTCATCGCTTTCTTCTCTTATTTTGGTGTTCGCAGCTCAACTTCTCAACTCCTCTCTCCTCCTTTCTCCCACCATCTCCTTTTGAGGGTCATTTCTTCTTCTTCTTCTTCTTCCATTTATTTTATTTGTATGTTTTGCTGCCTGCCGAAGAGAGAAGAAATTAGTTCTGCTTACATTTCTTTTCCTTTACAGGAGATTCAAGCAATCCTTGCGTTTGCTTTCTTAACTGCTTATAAGGTGCGATCTGTTGCTTCAAATTTTCATAGAATCTCTTGCTGGTTTGATGGCCCATATTAAATTGGAAATTGGATTTGTTTTCTCATCTTGTTTCTTCGCTTGCAAAAACAGATGGTGACAGAGGAAACGTGGGAGGCGTTTATCGCTGATACGTTGTTTTTCGCTAAGGTACTTTCTTTGTTTACCAGTGTTTTGAGAAAATTATGGTCAATTCAGTAATGCACTTTCTGCAATATAAAGAACAGTGGAATATCATGGCATTCCCCCTAAAGGAGTTGTTCCTTGCTGACAATGAAGGATAAACAGTAACCCACTGTCTTTCATGTTCTCCATATGACTCCGTGCTTTGCTTTTATACACTCCCTCCTCTGTTGTATTATTATCGTATTTTGACTTGGCTTGTCTCGTTTTGTTGCTTTTCAGATTTTACTTGTTGCCATTTCTTTGATAATAGATTACCACTTGGCTATATGGTACACGGTAGTTTTTTCAGGTAATATATTTATCATCTTGTCTAGTCCATTTTATCAATTGGGAAAAGTTCTTTTAAGTGAAGCTATGCTGAAATGATTATAACGTAAATGGGCCATCCGCTCCAATTTTGATGAGAACTCCTACAATTCATAGACACTGATTTTATTATCAGCTCTTTGATTGTGTAATCTTTCCAATTGCAGTTATTTATATATTGACACAGCAGCCTGCCTTTCAAAAACTAGGTATGAGGAGAACTGTGATGAACCCTGTGTTATATACTAATCAAGAATATCATATTATTTTCCTCTAATTGGGAGTCCAGGTACGGCTGCTAAATTAACACCACTTCAGTTGGAAACCTTGCTGACAGAAGGGAATAACTCAAGATTTTGGTTGGTTGGTTCCTCAAACTTCTTAGAATTTTCAGTTCTAACTCCACACAAGTAAAAAATAGTTGATATCTTGGTGATTTAAAAACAATTGGAATATTGTGCATGACTTATCATTTCTTTTGACATTGTAGTCCACTTTTGGTCCTTTTCCATTTGTGTTTCAGATCCCCCAACTTTATTTTGTTACTCCAATTCAATGGCTTGAACAAAGGAAATTCTGTTAGATTAAACTGCTGAAAGGCTTTGTCAGATACTTGAAGTATGACAGTGCTTTTAAGTACTTGTACTTAACTGCTAAAAATGAAAAATAAATACTTTTTATTTCGTTATTTTTGTTAAAGATTAGATCAAATAATCTTTTTAGATATGATTATATTAGTTAGGATTGATATTGTGCTTGATTATAAGAGATTAAGAGATTATTATGTAAATTAGTTGCTCCTATACTACTATAAATATGTACCAAAACTTTGCATAATTTATGAGATAACAAATACCTTTCTTCATAACATGGTATTTGTTGGATAATTATTTATCTTTATTTTTAGATAAGTCTGTTAGCTTAGGAGATTATCTTCTAGGAGATAAGTTTATCTCCTAAAAGATAAGATAAGTTTATGCTATTTTCAAATTTGATAGTTAGTAGCATTAAATTAGGAAATACTCTTGTATAAATTCCCTTGAATCAAATGAATAAAGTGAAGTTGTGACCCCTTTCTAAAATCCTCTTGTTTCATGGTATCAGAGCTATCGGCTCTAGTAGCCTAAAATCTGTTTCCAGTCACATCATGGCTGGAGTTCAACCAACCCTTGACGAGTCTTCAACCACCCAAATCTCCTCGCAAACACCTAGTTCCGTAACCCCTTCAGCCCAATCCTCATCTCCTTCTATTGATAATCCTTCGTTGCAAATCACGCAACATAAATTGAATGGAATGAATTTCTGAGAATGGTCTCAGTCAGTCATGCTAGTAATCAAAGGAAGAGGCAAGGCTGGATATCTAACTGGGACAATTCCTCCACCATAGGAAACAACAGTCACTTATGGTGCTCGGGATGCTGAGAATTCTATTGTTATGACTTGGCTTATCAATTCAATGGAGCCAAAAATAGAAAGAACCTATCTATTCTGCAAAACTGCAAGAGAAATTTGGGAGGCTGTGCAAGAAGTATATTCTGATTTGGAGAACACATCTTAATGTTTTGAAATCATATCCAAAATTAGAAAATCTCACTAAGGTAACATGTCTGTTACCGAATATTATAACTTACTGAATTATGGCAGGAGATGAATTTGTTTTATGCAATAAATTGGAAGTGTTGTGCTGATGCCGAGAAATATGGAAAATTGTTGGAAAAGGAGAGTGTTTGATTTCTTGCAGGGACTTAATGTTGAACTTGATGAAGTACGAGGATGGCTACTTGGTATAAAGCCATTACCCTCAATCCGAGAAACGTTTGCTGAGGTTTGTAGGGAAGGGAGTAGAAAAAAGGTCATGCTTACCTCTTCTACTTCTGAACAAATCTCTCAAGGTTCAGCTTTAGTGGCAAACTCTTGAAAGGGGTCTACTCAACAACCCCGAGAGCAACAAACCAAGAACTTGCAGTGGTGTGACCACTGTGATAAGCGCTACCACACCTGTGAGACGTGCTGGCACTTACATGGGAAACCACCAGTTTGGAAGCCTAAAAGCCAAAGGGGTCAGCAAGAACATGGAGCGGCACATGTAGCAGAATTTGATATTAGCAAATCCACTGGGCTAAATTTGTCTTATGAGTAGATTGAACTACTTCACCAACTCTTGAATCAGACAAAGATCATAACTGAATCAAATTCACATAACCAATCGACTCATACTGCAGCACTAGTGCATAAAGGTAACTTGTGTCGATCATTATTATCAAAGTCTCTAGGTCACGATTTCTAGATTGTGGACATGGGTGCATCATACCACATGACTGGGTCTTTGAATGTTTTTTAGAAATATGAGCCACGTGAACAAAAAGTTAATGTTTGGGTCACAAATGGAAAGGTGTCACCAGCTATTGGTCAAGGGAGGGTTTGTTTGTCAAATTTGACATTAAATACCGTTCTCTATATGCCTAAGTTAACTTATAATCTATTATCTGTCAGTCAATTAGCCAAGGACATGGACTGTATTGTGATGTTTTTTCCTTCTCATTATGAATTTTAGGACCGGTGTTTGGGGAAGATGATTGGCAGTGCTGAGGAGAAAGATGGACTTTACTACTTCTCAGGAAAGAGTGCTCCTACTAAACTTAAATTGCCAAATAAGTTTTCCCTTTCAGTATATCAAATTCTGGTGTTATGTTATGGCATCAACGCCTTGTTCATCCAAATTTCCCATATTTGAAAATCTTATATACACAACTTTTCATCAATAAAGATCATATTTCATTATATTGTGAGCAATGTGTCCTTTCAAAGCAAAGCAAAAGCAATCATCCCATACACTCGTACAAACCCTCAAAACCGTTCCAATTAATTCATAGTGATATCTGGGGTCCTGTTAGAGCTACAAGTCTAACGGGTACTCGTTGGTTTATCAATTCATTGATGATCATACAAGGGTATGTTAGGTATACCTAATGAAAGACAAATCTGAAGCCTATCATGTCTTTAAACAGTTTCACAAGCTCATTCAAAATGTATTCCAAACCTCTATTCAGGTAGTACATACTGACAATGGGAAAGAATATTTCCGCATGATTGTATTCAATATCTCAATGAAAATGAGGTAATCCACCAAAGTTCTTGTGCTTATAGCCCACAACAAAATGAGATAGCGGAAAGAAAGAATCGTCATTTGTTAGAGGTAGCCCGATCTATGATATTTACCAATTATGTTCCAAATTCCTATTGGGGAGAAGCTATTCTAACTGCATCATACTTGATAAATTGTCTTCCTTCGAAAACTCTTCAATTCCGAACCCCTTTAAGTGTTCTTCTAGATCAATTTCCTCATATAAAGATATCTTAATTCTCTTCCTCCTAAAGTCTTTGGGTGTACTGTTTTTGTACACAACAATCAACCCAATAGAAGCAAACTTGACCCATGAGCTATTAAGTGTTTGTTTGTTGGGTACTTTCCTACTCAAAAAGGTTATAAGTGTTTCTCACCTTTTATGAACAAATTCTTTGTTTCATATGATGTCGCCTTTTTTGAAAGTCAATCATTCTTCTCCAATACCTCTCTTCAAAGGGAGACATCCCATGAAGAGACTTATTGGGACCCGACCCAAGCATATCACCCCCTATCTCACAAAATTCTGTCCAGATCTTCCCACAAAACTCGCAAACACCCACCATTGAACCCAAAACTGTCCAGTCTGATTCAGTGGGAGAACTAGTTCCCGACCAGCCAATCTTGGTGTATTCTCGAAGGCCTAAAGCTCCTCAACAAGGCCAATCATTGGACCAGGAACCAACTCCTAATGAAACTGTAGCAAGTGACTTGGATATGCCAGTTGCATTATGAAAGGGGGTAAGATCATGTACCAACTATCCTATTTTAAATTATTTGACTTACTCAAAGTTTTCTCCAAAGTTTAAAGCTTTCACTAATAAGCTTGACAGTGTAAGAATTCCAAGAAATGTGCATGGTGCATTCGAAGAGCTTAAGTGGAAGGAAGCTGTACTTGAGGAAATGAAGGCCTTACTTGAAAATAAGACATGGGATATTGTAGATCTACCCGAGGGAAAAAAGGTGGTTGGTAGCAAGTGGGTGTTCACTGTGAAGTATAGGGAAGATGGAGATATTGAAAAGTATAAAGCTAGATTAGTAGCTCAAGGTTTTACACAAACATGTGGAATAGATTATGAGGAGACATTTGCTCCAATCGCAAATTTGAACACAATTAGAGTTCTTGTATCATTGGCTGCAACTTTAGATTGGAAACTCCATCAGCTTGACGTTAAAAATGCCTTCTTAAATGGTACATTAGATGAGGAAATATATATGAGGATCCCACCAGGTTTTGAATCTAAAGAAGAAAGGGGGAGGGTTTGCAAATTGAAAAAATCTTTATATGGCCTCAAACAATCTCCACGAGCATGGTTTAAGAGGTTTAGTGACGCTCTTTGCAGATTTGGATACAAACAGGGACAAGCTAATCACACTTTGTTCGTAAAGTTTGGAAAAAATGGAAAGAAGTCTATCTTGATTGTGTATGTGGATGATATTATAATCACAGGTGATGATACTAGTGAGATCAATGATCTTAAAAACAAATTGAGGCTGGAATTTAAAGTAAAAGATCTCGGAGCCTTGAGACACTTTCTTGGCATGGAGATTGCTAGAAGTAAAGAAGGTATTTTTATATCTCAACGAAAATACATTCTTGATTTATTAGGGGAAATAGGAAAAATGGGTTGCAAACCCATGGGAACTCCACTAGAAAGAAATTGGAAATTCAAGGGAGATGAAGAAGATCCTCCTATTGACAAAGGAAGATAGCAAAGGTTGGTAGGAAAACTTATCTATTGGTCATTAACCAAACCAGATATTGCTTACTCTGTGAGTATTGTTATCTAGTTTGTGCACTCTCCAACTCAAAGACATTTAGAGGCAGTCAACCATATTCTAAGGTATCTCAAAGGTAGTCTAGGCAGAGGATTAATGTATTGGGAAAATGAGAAAAGGAGCATAGAAGGTTTTATGGATGCAGATTGGGTTGGTTGTATTGAAGATAGTGGATCAACTTCTGGCTATTATACTAAGCAGTCACATGGAGAAGCAAGAAGTAGTCTGTAGTGGCAAGAAGCAGAGTTTAGGGCAATTGCACAAGGAATTTGCAGAGTTATTTGGCTAGAGAGGTTAATGCAGGATCTACAAATCACCACTCCTCCCACCAAAATCTTCAGCGATAGCAAATTAGCCATTAGCATAGTTAAGAATCCAGTTCAGCATGATCGAACGAAACATGTTAGAATTGATCGAAGCTTCATCAAACATGAAATAGGAGGCATTGAATTATGGTATGTTCCTACTCAAGCATAGGAAGCAGATATTTTCACAAAAATCATGCCTAGGCCTAGATTCGAGACAATTCTAAACAAGTTGGGAATGATAAATATCTATTCCTCAACTTGAGGGAGAGTATGGATAATTATTTATCTTTATTTTTGGATACGTCTGTTAGCTTAAGAGATTATCTTCTAGGAGATAAGTTTCTGTTAGCTTAAGAGATTATCTTCTAGGAGATAAGTTTATCTTCTAAAAGATAAGATAACTTTGCCCTATTTTCAAATCTGATAGTTAGTAGCATTAAATTAGGAAATACTCTTGTATAAATTCCCTTGAATCATAGGAATAAAGTGAAGTTTTGACCCCTTTCTAAAATCCTCTTGTTTCAGTATCAAAGCTATTATTGGCTACATGAGTCTTCTTTAGCCTCCAGTTTGTCCAGTGAACAGAACCTTAAATATATTCTGGGTCATCCACTCCTAGCGTTTCTCATTAGCATCATCTATTTCCAGTTTGGTAGAATTTGTTGTATTTCCTCTTGTATCACCTTGGGTTAGCACCTCACCCACGAATGGTCACTAAACTTCTAGATGTTCATTTTTTCTCACTATCGGTACCATTAAGAGCATCAGTAGGGGATCGACACCTCACCAAAGGGCGGTCATCAGATGAGTTGCATGTGAACCTCATGCCTCCTGAAGGTTTTACTTCTCCTTTCACATGCTGGCGTGTGAAAAATCATACGCTGCTAGTATAACCTTTGGTCACCCTCTACGATGAAGAAAACTTCCTCTTAGATGCCTCTTTGCCAATGGAGTACAACATTGACAATTGGGTGTGGTTCTTTGATTACATGTTTAAGCTGTGTTTGCAGGTTTTTTGGTCTGACTATTGGATTGATCTCTATGGTAATCTATTGGTGTTCCTTAGTTGTAGTAGTTGCATGATTCTGGCTGATGCTTTAGGTGTTTTTCACCCAACTTTGTTATTAGGAAAGTTCTCTACACGTAGGAAAGTTCTCAACATGTGGTCTTGCTTGGTTCGCCAAAATTTTCATAATTATCTATCGAACTTGTGTGGTATATTTGATTCATTTTAGCATGGTTGATGAGTAGAAACAATTAGTTGTAACTGATGTTACTTCTATGATGTCTAAAATCACAGAATATAAATTAACTGATCCCAATTATTTAAATCGGTATAGAATAGTTTGGATTTACCTTATAAGTATTTCTTAATACCATCTCCTTACTGACGAGCCTCCATCAGACCATACTCTGAAAGAGTGGCTACAAGATGATGCTCAACTATTTTTACAAATTTGCAACTATATTGATAACGAGGTCGTTGCTCTCATTAATTACTGTGAATATGTTAAGGAATTGATGGATTGTTTAGAATTTTTATATTTTAGAAAATATTTCACGTATTTGAGGTATGTAAGGGATTTTGCTGAATTGAATAATAAGAGAAATCACTTCAAGCCTACTTTATGAATTTTACAAAGATTTATGAAGAATTAAACATTTTGTTACCGTTTCGTCCCAATGTTAAAGTTCAACAAGTTCAAAGGTAGCAGATGGCAAAATGAGGTTTTTGGCTAGTGTTAAATCTCAGTTTAGAGTTGCTAAGTCTAAATTTTTTCTAGTGCTAAAATTTCTTCCTTACATGAAGTTTTTATGTGAATACTCCACATAAATGTGATAGAACTATGACAACTCAGAAATAAATTTACATATATAGTAAATATATATATAAATACAGATATGATGTTAGTTACGGGAGGGGGGCTGACAACCT
>JAOQMQ010000008.1:17981719-17995436 GCA_027563845.1 Erythroxylum subrotundum
CAGTTTATCGTTGTATTCCTTTACAGAAATCTATAGCAAACACATATTTTTCCTTACTTGTTTTCTGGATTCTATCAAAATGTTAGTGCATATATTCAATCCCAACATTCAAATCTCTTAATACCCTTATACTTCAAAATAATGGATTTTTGACACTAAATGTCAAATTCATAGCAAACGAGGAGGGCTGGGAATTGAGACCATAAGAATTAAGATGTTGAAACAATTGTTTGTCGATATTGTCATGATCTAGGCATACTGAATTTACGTGTCAGAAGATGATGAATAAATCTCTTTTGGCTCATGTTGCAACTACTATTACTCGTAACTCATCCATGGAGAAGACAATTATAGTTTCTACAAATGAGTTTGCTAAGTTTACACAGTACCAAGAAGCATTAAAAAGGTCATCCCATCCTATCATTGTTATTTTTGATTCCGGTAACACCTTTGTGTCTCCTTTCATCTTCGTCACAATGGATCATTGATTTTGATGCCTCAGTTCATATAGCAGATAATTTTAGTCTTTTTGTTACTTTTCAGAAACACTCGTCTCCTTCTCATATTGCCTTAGTCGATGGATCTATTTTCTCTATTATTACACAGTCATTAAAAAGTTCATTCCATCCTATCACTACTATTGTTGATTTAGGTAACACACCTTTATGTCTCTTTTGCTCTTCATCACAATGGATCATTGATTTTGATTCCTTAGATCATATCACAAATAATTTTAGTCTTTTTTCTACTTTCCAGAAACACTCGTCTCCTTCTCACATTTCCTTAGTTGATGGATCTATTTTCTCTGTTATTAGATCTAACAATGTTAATCCCACTCTATTAATGTCTTTATCATCTATCTTAAACCTACCATGATTCTCCTTTAATTTATTATTTGTGAATAAACTCACTCATTCCCTAAATTGTTGTATCTTATTTTTTTTTCTGATCAATGTCTTTTTTAGGATCTTATTACTAAGAAGATTATTGGTAAAGAACATGAATCAGGAGGTCTATACATTTTGGATACACAGGTGCCAAGAACTGTTGCTTGTTCAAGTGTCTTAAGTCCCTTTGAAGCTCATTGTTATTTAGGACATCCCTCTTTACCTTTATTGAAGAATTTGTCTTCTGTTTCATAATATATCTTACTTAGATAATGAGTTGTATCAATTTGCCAAACATCATCGTCTGCCTTCACTCTTTTGAGTTACAAAAAGAGCTAGATTTCTATTTAAATTAGTACATTATGATGTTTGGGGTCCATATCCTGTTGTGTCTAAAACTGCTTGAAATATTTTGTCACTTTTGTTGATGATTTCTCTCATATGACTTGACTTTATTTAATGAATTTTATTGCCTTTTGTGGTGAGATAAACTCAATTTAATGTCTTTGTCCATACTTCGAGAAGTGATAATGTCAAATAATATTTTTTCATATTATTACATACCTACATGATTCAAAATGACATTCTTCATCAATCATTGACACACCATCTCAAAATAATGTCACTGAAAGTAAAAGTTGACATCTTCTCGAAACTGTCAGAGCACTCTTATTTCAAACATTGGTTCCTAGACCATTTTAGTTGATGCTATCTCCATAGCCTATTTTTTGATTAATTGCATGCCTTCATCTATTCTTGGTGGTGAGATTCCTTATTATGTCTGTTTTTCGACTAAACTCTTGTTTCCTATTTCGCCACAAATTTTTGGTAGTACTTGTTTTGTATGCGATATTTGTCCTCAAGTTACTAAATTAGATCTCAAGTCTTTGAAATGTCTTTCTGGGTTACTCTCGCTTACAAAAAGGATATCGGTGTTACTGTCCTACTTTAAACAAATATTTTGTGTCAGCTGATGTTTCCTTTATGGAACTCATTCCCTTCTTTCCTAATCCTCGACTTCTGTGAAGATGGACGATGACTTGTTAGTTTACACAATTACCTATCACACTCCAAATGCCATCTCTGCACATGATCCTCCAACACAGCCACATCCACCACCTATTTGCTTGATCTATTTTAGAAGAAAAGATCATTTTGATAAAAGTTCGCTACCTATCTCTTATTTGTTATTAGATCCCACAACACATGATCCACAACAATTGATCTTCCAAAAATTAACATCTATGCACTTATCCTATGTCCTCTTTTGTTTCTTATGATCATTCGTCTTCCTCTTCTTGTTCCTTTCTTGCATCAATTGATTTCGTTACTCTCCTAAAAACTGTTTATGAAGCCTTTTCTCATCTTGGTTGGCATACAACTATGATAGAGAAGATGAATGATTTGGATGCTAATGGGACATGGGAGTTAGCGAACTTATCTAATGGAAAAAAGGCCATTGGATGTAAATGGGTGTTTGCTGTTAAAATAAATCCTGATGGATCTATTGTTTGACTTAAAACACAACTTATAGCCAAAGGCTACCAATAGTGTGAATTATTCTGATACTTTATCTCTTGCTACTAAATTGACCTCTATTCGTCTATTCATTTCTTCAAAAGGAAGTCTATATGGAGCAACCATCTAGATTTGTTGCTCAGGGGGAAAATAGGAAAATTTGCTGTCTTTGAAAGTTTCTATACGGTTTAAAACAAAGTCCACGTACTTGGTTTATGAAATTTAGTTAGGCAGTGGCAAAGTTTGGCACGAATATGAGCAATTCTGATCATTCAGCATCCTATAAACATTCTGCATTTGGTATCACTCTCTTTGTTGTGTATGTAGATAATATTGTTATTACTGAAAGTGATACAATGGACATTTCATCCTTGAAATCCTTCCTTCACAACAATTTCATACAAAAGATTTAGGGGCTTTGAAACATTTTCTAGGGGTAGAAGTGACAAGAAGCTAGAAAGGCACTCTCTTATCACAAAGGAAGTTTTGTACTTGATCTATTAACTAATACTGGAATTATGGGGGCTAAGTCATGCAGTGCTCCAATGACTCCAAATCTATTAACTCTTCAAAGATGGAGAATTGTTTGAAGATCTTGAGAAATATAGGAGATTGGTTGGCAAATTGAATTATTTTACAATAACTCTCCTGATATTACATATTCTGTCAGTATTTTAAGCCAATTTATGTCTTCTCATATCTTTCATCATTGGGCTATTCTTGAAAAAAAATATTATGTTACCTTAAGGGAGCTTCTGGTCTAGAGATTTTATGTAAAAATCACGGACATACTCATATTAACTGTTTCTCAGATGTTGATTAGGCAGACTTTAAGATTAATCAAAGATCAACTACTGATTGTTGTGTCTTCATTGGAGGAAACTTAGTCTCTTGGAAAAGTAAGAAGCAACATGTGTCCATGTCTAGTTCAGCGTCTAAATATAGAGCTATGACACAATCATCATGTTGGATCACATGGATATACTAGCTCCTAATAGAAATTGGTTTTAAAACCTCATTACCAGCAAAGTTGTAGTGTGATAATCAAGCAGCACTACATATTACTTCTAATCCTGTGTTCTATAAATGAACTAAACATATTGAGATAGATTGTCGCTTTGTTCGTAAAAAAGTACAACAAAACTTGATTTCTATGGGATATGTCAAAACTGGAGAATAACTTAAGGATATTCTCACAAAGGCTCTAACTGGAGCTCATGTGAATTATATTTTTAACAAGTTGGGTATGATTAATATTTATGCTCCAACTTGAGTGGGAGTGTTACAGATTATATCGAATAATCTATTTAGATATGATTATATCAATTAGGATTGATATTGTGCTTGATCGTAGGATATTATGATGTAAATTAGTTGCTCCTATACCACTATAAATATGTACCAAAACTTTGTATAATGAATGAGATACAAATTACCTTTGTTTATAACAGTAACGAATTAACTTTTCCCTCTTCACACATTCTGTCAGGTGGAGTTTTGTGCTTCCTCATCATCTGCTTGTATACGGGCAAGTCGGTGCTTTCCTGAGCTTTCAATTACGTATGTCGATCTTTTCTTTGATGACATAGCTTGTTTATCTCTGGTGTACTTGGGATTGATTTTTAGATCAAATATAGTTTCCTTGTTATAGGCATCCTCTAGTGTTTCAGATGTAGTAAATGATGAGTTACCTACCTCCTTTGCCAATCAAGTGAAGCATTATATGATAGTTCTTGCTTGTATTTGCTGTCTTCTTTAGGGGCCTCTGTCGAGGTTAGAAAGAGTTGAACATGGGTTGGAGTGGAGGAAGGCTTTACTAATGCAAACTATGTTTTATTTATATGTATTTTTGACTTTTGTTCATACTCAATTCTCTTTTGCAGATACTCACACAAGAACTTATCGTTTGGAATAGTTGATCTTGGACTGTTTGCAAATACTGCTGAAAATTTTGGAATATCTCTTTTTGGTAAGTAATGGATTAACACAGTGATTTGATTCTTTCCATTTCTCAAGTATTTTGATGTATTTGTAAGACTTTTTATAATTGTAGGGGGCATGGGCCAGCTTCCAACTTATATTTTATTTGAAAATGCAACTGAAGTCACACGCTACCCAGAGTGGGATTTTGAAGCCAAAACTTCTCGTTCTCCTGTGTCCAAGGTACCTCCTATGGGCATATGGTGCTTATAAATGAGCTGGGTCTAATTCTGATATTATCTTCTGCCAACTAAGTCCTCAACAGCTTTTCATATGCACTCTTAGCTACGAGTAGTACTTAAAAAATTATAGTAGTCAGTCATTTTGAGCGTCATGTTTATGTTGGCTAGCAATAAAGTAGATCAACGTGAATAATTTACATGTGGGATGTCTCGAATGCACCAATATCTAAGCCTTGGTTTTGCATGCAACCATAAATAAAGGTTATATTTGGGAAACATTCTCTCAACTATGGTGACTAGTTCAAACCAAAAACATGACTCTGTGCAGCAACATACGTTTCTTAAAATTTTGTTCTGCTTATGTGTTAATGCACTTAACCTACGGAATATTGCCTTCCATTTTCTCGTTATTGTCCTGCAGAGACTCCTTTCACGTCATTTCGAACTAGACAGGCTTCTTCTTGAATATGTAAACGGAAAATGATTGATTGAACTAGATTCTCTGCTGCATCTTCCAAGGCTTCATTCATCAATGTAAGAGTTGAGCTACAATTGTTAAGAGTTAATATCATGTTGAATAATGTTCATTGCTTACACTCATCTCTGAATTTATAATTTTATCAATTTATTGTTGCCCTTATTGATTTTTTTTTTCATGTTTTTTTAGGATGGGATAAGGAAAAGGCTAATCAAAGTAGTCAATAGTACTTCAAAGCCAAACTTGATTTATGTTCTTCAACTACAAGGTGAAAATGAGTATGGACCTTGGTTCATACAACAGTAGGCAATGGCAAGATGCTCAAGGTTTTTGTTCATAGGATGGCTCAAAGGAGGTGCTAATCTGAAGCAGCCCTGATTTGTGTATTTCATTAAAGAATCTGGCTAATGGGCGCCTTAATTTACTGAATAATTATTTCCTGTCCAGCAAAATCAGACACAAATTTCGCGGGTGCTTATCAGGGTGTTACGCATTGGTCGAATTATAGTTGCAGGTCAGCATTGGTTATAAGCAAAGTAAAATCCAAGTGAGTCTCGACTATTTCTTTTCCCTATAAAGTTTGCACTTGGGACTAGTATTTTGACACCTTAAACATCGAAGTCAAATAAAAAACTATTATCTTCCTCATATTGCATAGCTTTTGATGCGATACTTGAGACCAAACAGATCTACGTTCAGCGTTAAAACATGACGAATTTTTGGAGTTACAAATTGGGCTTAAACAAACCTTGAGAGATATGTGTATGGAAAAATGTTGACTGTCAACATCCTCCCTGGGGTATGAAAAATGTGTGTGAAAATGTCAGTAAAAGAGAACAAGTCTTATAACAAAACTCAGAAACTGAGCAGGGCAATTCAAATTTGCGGCCGACAACTTTTCATTGGCAAACATGTTTTGGCTGCCATGTGTGAAGTCTTTAAGAATATGCCCCAAGTAAAATAAATTTCAAAATTAAAATACGCGTGTTTTGTACATAGTTAATTTATAAATGTCATTATTGATTTTGTTCCTTTTGTTTCATTTTAATTAATTTATAAATATCCTTATTATTGATTCTGTTCCTTTTGTTTCATTTCTTTGACAATTCCATAATAAAATATTGACATCAATTTCCTATACATAAGTATACAATGACGTGTAAGAAATTGAGTATAACCAAGTGACTACTTACTGTCCAAAACCACAAACGATGTTTAAAATTGGATAATCATTTCCCAAACCAAGTTAATTAGCATCAAATCAATTCCCATGTTTTTTTACCCCCATTAACCATCTTTAGTTGTTTCTTTGTTAGCATATAACTTGCATATTAATGTAACGAACTCATGCAAAAGACAAACATGAAGATAAATCAAATGAAGCTAAAGATCAAAACAATAGTAGAGTAAAACAACATTGAAGCAATCACTAGATTGGAACAAATCAAGAACAAAATTGATGAAGGCATGATAAAAGTGGAACCAAATATTAATAACATGGTAATAAAATAGGGCAACAAATTTGTTAATCTTTAGTGACACTTAAGAGAAGTGATTTACAAACCCTTTTTGCCATTTTAAAAGTAATTTAAAACTTACGTAAATGATATAATTGATACATAATATAAATGATATAACAATTAATATATCGTGTTAATTTTAAATCCTCTTACACAAAAAGTAATATAAATATTCCTCACCCTTAATTTATGTATCATCGACTTTATTAATTTTATATATTGCAAGGATTAGGAATTTGTTAATTCCTTTATTTAAGCACAAAATTTGGCCACATTTTATATAAATGTGATCAAATTAAAAGTAAAAGTGCTCATATAGGAATAAAATTTTTTGAACTATATAATGATTTACATAAAATATTATCAAATGAGCCAATGATAAAATAAATCCATAAAATAAAAATACTAATCAATCTCTTTGAGAGCAACATCCATCTAAATCCCCCTAAATATGTGGATCAGAAAATAAACAATAAAAATATCCATCAATATCCACATCTATCTTTCCCTTTCGACGATACAAAAAGTATAAAAGGGAGCTTAAAACTAAATAAAAATGGAGGAGGATGAGATCGTGCAAGGAGGCAGTCAAGAAGCTCATCAAAATGATCAACATAGTGATCTAAACATTTTTGAAGCAAATCCAGTTCATCAAAAAAATGTCTTCAGCTCACTAAGAATGCATGTACTTCGTATGACCCTTTTGGATCTCAGAAATCTCCGCTAATTGAGAAGCGACTAATATATATGGAGGTCATAGAGGTCTACTAGAGGGACCTCCTATGTGATTGGTTTTCTCATCATCAAAATGTAGCTTCTCAGAATGATTATGTGCTTAGTAGGGGCCGCATCCTAGTGAATTGGTGCCTTTGCTTCAGGTCTAGTCATGCATCCATTTACTACCTTGAATCCTGTGGACTTGAGAGAGGAAGGATCAAGGAAGCATCAAGGAAGCAATCAAAGTAATACTTATCCACAGTAGAAACAATGCTAATTTCTCAAAGATGAATCCTAAGGTAATAGCATAAGGCAAAGTATGATTCTTCTTCTTGTCTTGAGCAAATTGAAATTTGTTGCGCAAAATCAAGTGTCCTAAATAAATGTAGTCACCCATCATAAGAGTGGACAAGAACCAAAGATCATCAAATCCAATGTTGGTCTTCAATAAAAGATATGAAATTTAGCTCGATGAAGTGATGATAGAATTTAACTACAACTGAGAAGTCTGTAGAATCCTTGGGCTTAGGAACACAATAACTAGTAGAGGGTTGCTTGAGAAAACATTTGGTCAAATAGTTTTAGTGAATGAATCACTCGTGAGTAGGGATGCCTAAAACACCATTGAGAATATTGAAAGCAAGCAAACTCTTGATATCATGGACTCAAAAAATGAACACCCTTAAAGTATCTTACATTTCATTCCTTATATTATAATAGAATAAACAAACATTAGTAGGAATAACCCTATACATCCTATACAAAATGGACTCCCAATCTTGGTTAATGAAATAACAAACCAAGTCAAATTGGCTAAAGTAATCTAGAACATCCATGCAAATAACCCTATTGACATGAATAGCTATAAAGTAATAATAGTCCTGAAACTTAGGTGACTTGAGGCTAAGATATAGGTTCTCTCTAATGGGAGGAGCAAGCAAGGGACCTCAATCGATGAGGTCCAAAATTCTCAACTATTCACTTGGGTTCAATATTCATATACCTAAGGCCTGAAGCTCTCAAATTAGAACAAGTATTTTCCTTGGTTCTAGGCATGATAAATGAATAAGAGGAAAAGGTCAAGGATCCTAAAGGCGTTAAAAATAGGAGTGAAGAGGGGATTGATGGTCAAGCCAACCTGTAAAAAAAAAAAAACTTCCAATATTTTTTCGAAACACTAATTCCATCGATCCTTTGTCAATCTCAAAGAAAATTTTTATAAAGCTTTAATTTAGTAAAAGAGTTTAAAGGTTATTCAAAGAGTTCAGGAACTATGCAACATTGGCTAAAAAGCTAAGTCGATCAAATTAGTGCATAGTTAAAAAAATAAGTAAATTTAATCATACAAAAGATCAATTAAACCATTAATTTTGTAACTATAATTGGTAAATAGGTTTAATTGAATAAAAACTAATGAATTCTAAAATATCTCAAAATTTTAACTTGTGCCTAAATCAAAAAAATTTAATCAGAGAATGAATAAAAAAATTTACTGACAATGATTTTTGTAAGACTTTATATATTATCCGGATAACATTATCCAACTATTAATTTCATAAACATATACATAATTTTCAAAAAATTTAAAAATGCAAAACTTTAATATATAAAAACATTCAAAATCCAACTTTATGCAAAATTGAACCTAACAGATGCTATTAACATTTCAAAAACCTTAGAAACAACTTTAAATTAGATTATACAATTATCATATTTATGATAAAAACTCATAATTTTAAAAAATTTGCAAAAGGATGATAGTTAGAATAAACTTACTTTTCTAAGTTAGTTAAAATTTGTCCATGAAAACTTTATTTCATTATTGAATATTGGATTGAATTAGCATGCAAAAGGATGATAGTTAGAATAAACTTACTTTTCTATGTCATATTTTTAATAATAATTAAGATAGTCAATTTGAATGATAATTGCATATTATTTACACATAAAAGACCAATTTTTTGTGAGCTACAGAGCAAAATTTCAAAAATTCAAAAAATTTTAAGCTCTTATACTCCTTCATGTGTGTTATCATGCATAGTTGAATAATTTTTTAACTTGCTTTTATTATACATATTAAGATCACATTTTTTGAATTAGAAGCATTGAAGTGATAAACGCACTTTGATTCAATAGTTGTTTAAGCCTATTTCTTTGATAATTACCATACCTTATTTTATCCTTTAAGAGTAACCAAGTTGACCCTTAGCCTTTCTCATTGATCATAACCCAATTATTAACCTTTATCCTATTTTCTTTGAAGTCATTTTATAGTTTTAAACCTTAAAAGTTATTTACATTACTTAATTATTTGAAACTTGAAATTTTGAAAGGTCCTATATTTCTTTAACTGTCGTACATGATATGATGAATGCTCAAGTATAATGATTGATCTGAAAAAAAGTGAGCATAGAAAAAGAAAAAAAGTATAATACCAATAGATTTATCATTGAAGGACATGTATATTATTAACAAGTTTCTTGTAATGTTTCCTTTGTAAATTTCCTCCAAATTTATCACATTTTTCTTATCCCAGTCATACCTTACCTAAGCCCTAATACAACCTTATAAAGACCTTTTGAATTTTGTTTCTAGATTACATACAAGTGGTGGAGGTGTGATAATATTGCAAGCCTATGGTAAGAGTTCTACTATGTATTAATTTGAGAGTTAGATACTTTTCAACCTGAATACTTGATTTCATTGAGTGAAACCTTAGTGAGCGTGTAAAGATTTGTTCTTTTTATTTCAATAAGATTATTAATGTGATTATTATTAATATTGACTTATGAAGTTAGTAATTCTAATTGGATCAATATGATTTGATGATTTAAAGTATGGATGGATTGGTTGAGATTAAGGAAGGATGGATGTGTGTAAAGTTGATAATTTAGATTATGATTTGCTTGAGGACAATCAAAAGCTTAAGTGTGGGGATGTTTAATAGATACATATTTGACTATAATTATACACCCATATTTGATGTATATTGTTTGATATCTTATAGTTTTGTTATATATTTGGTATTTAATTCTCTCCAAGTGTATTTATTGGTCATAATTGCCTTCATAGACCAAAAGGACACAAGTTTGAATGAAATGGTGACATAAAACAAAGATTTAAAGAAAATTGGAGATACATGGTCATGCAAGTCTTTATGAATGTGTAAAATCACAATTTTAAGGATGTTTAGAGCTACACAATCGTGTAAGTGATTGTGTATCTCCAAGTAACCATAATTTTTGTTATAAAGAATGTGAACAAAGGAAAATTGAAAAAGCCGAATTTAGCAGCAGACTTGAAACGTGAGACATCTAAAGAGGTGACGATTTTGATCTAGAGATGAGGAAAACACAAAGTTTTTTTAGAAATTGAATAAAATTTCATTAAAAATAGCAAAGCTATCTCACCATTACAATGTGTTCACCAAAACATATATATTTAGCTAGTTAGACAAATTGAAAGTACATGAACATTGAAATACAAGTTCTATATATACTTTATTCCTTGTGACAGCTTAAGATGAAATGGTTTTGCAACTGCTAGTGCTCTAATCTCATTGATAGTATGTTTAACTAGTAGATGTTTGTTAACTCTTCCTCTTTGTAAATTCTTCTGTTTCTTTCTCTACACAGATTGTAGATTGTGATTATGAATGCTGATCTGTAAAGAGTTCCAATTTCTTTTGTTATTTAGTAGATTTGATGATCAATTTCAGTGTTTCAGACCATTCATATGAAGTGTAATAGTTTTCCAGCTTATGCAATATTTGACTCCACACAGATTTATAATAGAAACATTGGAAAAAAAGGTGATTCTTGTCTTCTTCTTCTTGTTTGTACAAAACACAAATGGGATTATAATCTCCATACCATCTATTCTTTATGCTTAGCTGATTTTTAATGGCTAGCCAAGTAATCAATGATGCTTTAGGGCTGAGGGGATTCTTCCACAGAAGTTTATACCATGGCACTTTCTCACGTCAGCTTGTAAAATTCTATACCATGATTTGATAGTGAAAGATCCACTAGATCCAGGTTTCAAGATAATTTTATCCTTAGCATTCCTTTGATTAATCATGGAAAGATACTCCTTCAATTAATTATGGGAAGATACTAAGTTGGAGAATTAAAGCCTCTGAAGTTCCCTAAGCATCTGCCATTATATATGAGTGAAGAGACCCTTGCACTGAGAGGTATTCTTTTGCTTAAATGGACAATCTCTTCTTTTTGAATAAGAGGACTGAACTTAATCCATTCATCATACCATATCCAAATGTATCATCATTCCCCAATCTATGGAATATCCAAGGGTAAATAAGGCTTCTCAAGTGTAGCATGTGAGTGAGGATCCAAGAGTACTCTATGGTAAGTGGCAAGTGCCAAAAGTTTTGGTTTCTAAGGTAAGTTTCATGAAACCCTCTTAATCTATATGACATTTTTATCAACATGTATCCTCCTAATTCTTTTGCATGGTTGCACCTTTTGTATAAAAGGTATCGAGATTATTCCTAAACCTCCATATCTTTTTGGAATTGTCACTTTACTCCACTTGATTTTGTCCTTTTAGCATTATCAATGGATCCAAACCATAAAAAGCTTTGGTTATTCGGTCTATCATCTTGATATATGAGTAATCTAGTGGACATATAGATTACTGAGAACATAAATGATCAAGGTGACTCTAGCTGCAAAAGATAAAAATCTGTTTTGAAAGGTAGAGAATGAAGTTCCATTCCTAAGATCCTGGATAATTTAGTAAGATTGCACACTTCTTTACAGTAAAATATGCTACTCTTTTGAATGTTTACTTTCAACCCTAACCAATCTATGAACCTTTTCATAATATCATTTAGAATGCTTATAGAATGGGTATCTGCACTAGAAAGTAGGATAAGATCATCTGAAAACATTAAATGTGTTTACTTATAATCTTTGCACTTATAATGAAATTGGTACCTGCCATTACAATCAACTAACTTGTTGAGGATTTTGGATAACCCCTCCATTGCTATGGTGAATAGATAAAGGGATAGGGGATCCCTTTATCTAATACCCCTAACATAATTCATAGGTTCAATTGGGATGCCATTCACAAGAATGTTAATGGAAGAAGTCTGAATACACATTATGATCCAATTATTAAAAGTAGCAAGAAATTATGGAGCTTCCAAGCAAGCTTCAATGAATTGCCAGTTCATGGTGTCAAAAGCTTTATAAAAATCTATTTTCCAAAATTAGCTTTTGATATTTCTCCCTTAGTTATATTCTTTTTGAAGTTCCTGTATAAGAATGATATTATCCCTTATGGAACAAGGAAGTCTCTTTAAGTTGAGTTTACTACATCCTTTAAGGCTAATTTTAGTATGTTAGCTAGAAGTTTGGAAATTACTTTGTAAATTGTGTTGCAGTAGGAAATTGGCTTATAATCCACAAGAGAGGAGGGATATGGAATTAGATAAATGTGGGGATGATTTAATTCCCTCGATATTTTATAAGAAAAGAAGCATTCTTTGACTATTTGAGAGAATAATGTGCCTATAATCTCCCAGGAGTTTTGAAAAAGTTAGGCAGTGAACCCATATGGTCTGGGTGCCTTTGAGGGATGTAAGTTGAAGAGGGCCTCTTTGATTTCATTATTAGTAAATGGAGCAATAAGAGAGTTCTTGACATTCTAATAGAAGGAACAATAAAAAAATCATTTGATGTTAAAGCCTTGGTAAGTATCATTTGAAGGGCCCATCAGCTACATGAAGAAATCCCTGGTGAGTTTCAATAAAGAGGGGTAATTTGAATAGGAGTTGTCACTATTATCTCTGAGCTCCACTAGCTTATTGACAGTTCTTCCTCCTAAAAGACAAGCGTGAAAAAAATTTGTGTTTGAGTTTCTCTCTTTTAAACATTTAGGTCTGGCTTTCTGTTTCAAGGTTGAATTATGCAACCTAGGAGCCTCTTAAGGCTCTTCGATTCTTTGTGCTTCAATAGTCTTTATTTGGTTGTTGTTAGGATGGTTGTAACAGTTAATCTGAGCCTCTCTAAGCTTCTATTTAGTGCCTATAATTAGTATTAATAAAGAACTTGAGAGCATGTTTTACCTTTTTCAATTTCTGCATCAGTCGAAAGGATTTGTATCCTTCTACATTTTGTCTCCAATATGTGCTCACTATATTAGGGAAACCATATTGTTGTGTTAGTACATTAAAAAATCTGAAAGGTGCTCCCTTATATCACAATTCATTAAAAATCTAAATCGGAATAAAAGAGTGGTCTAAAAAGGAGTTTTCACTAAAATGAGTAAAAGATAAATATTTAACTAGGCTAGATTGACTAATGCTTAATCAAGTTTCTTCCTTATCAGGATATGTCCTTGTTGCTTGTTTGACCAAGTGAAGAGTCTACCATTAAATCTAAGATCAGTCAACTGTATCCTCTGAAA
>JAOQMQ010000008.1:18045571-18059409 GCA_027563845.1 Erythroxylum subrotundum
GGACATCTCTTCAGAAGAAGTATTTGGACAAAAAGCGAGAGATGAAGCTCCAAAGGAATTCAGTGAATAAATCCAATGAAGTTTATCAAAAAATTGGACGAAATAGAAATCTTTCAAACACTCATGTTCCTATTTACATCTCCGCTCAAAGGCATGGGACTCAAAAGAATGCAATGAGGAAAACCAAACAAAATGAATGGTAAGAAAATGTAACACAAATCAATGCCCCATATTCTGAAAGCTTTAGCTCAAGTTCAGGTTCTAAGGAACTGGTAGACCCTCAATTTCCATCACCAACAACAACAACTTCAGCTTCCATTTCCCCCTTCTTGTTTCCAGAATCATCCACAACTACTGCTTTAGGTTGAAGATTTGGAGTAGAACGCTCAAGCACATGAAGGCTTGAGGTTAACCATGGATGATTAAGGTAGTCTCCTGCAGTTGGCCTCTTCTCAGGTGCAAAATTCAGCAAGGGAACAATGCATTCAGTCATATCAATTGCATCTTGCTCATTGAAATTGTACTTCTCCATAAGCACTTTATTGAGCAGCTAAAACTGCAATTTATGGATATTCCTTAAATCTCCATGTCTGGTGAAGAATTCTTGGGAATTTCGACCGCCTAATACAATCTGAAAAGATTATATCACAAGAGTAAAATGCCAAGACAACCGTAGAAAACATGTCGACAATATGATTCAAAAAATTTGAGTTAAATAGTAAATAGTAGTTGACAATTGGCACAATTAAAATGTCTCAATATAATAAGAGGCAAATAAAAATTGCAAATGAACTGCTCTTTCTTTCTTCCCGAATTCTAGATTAGCATAGCATATGTTACAGTCTCACCCTCTGTGGAATCACATTAAGAAGCTCCATCATCAATGCTAGATGGTCTTGTAAATATCAATCAAGGGGGTTAAAGAATGTCAGGCAGGATGTAGCAAAAACCTCTTCATGTAGCATAAAAAGATACTACTAAGAAAAAACAAAGTAGGAAAGTGTCTTGTGTGGCCATACCTCATTCTTACCATACTTCTCACCACTTTGAGGATCAAAAAGCAAATCACCAATGGCCAACTCAATGAAAATGCAAGCAAAGGACCATAGATTAGCCGAAGTCGAGTATCTTGATCCAAGAATGACTTCATAACTCCATGTCTAGTCTGGATATCACTTGTGAATTGATTGTATGTCCAACAAGCATTTCCAAGATCAACTCTATGTATCACAAAGTCAGTTATACATTATATGTAAGAGAACCGAAAATTATTACAAAGAGTAGAAGCATCACTAAAACATGGAAGTATACTGAATAAGAATTAAATAAGAGTGCCAAGAAAAATGGTCAGAAGAGACCACTTACTTGCTCCCTTGTAAAAGCCTCAGCTCCATCGAAATGGGATTAACAACAGTGCTGAGACCAGAAACAACACCACATCTCTTAGTCTTACGTTCCATAATTGAAGCTTCCATCTCAACAGTGCCTGCAGTGGTTAGAACTAATCCCTTCCCAGCATTATAATGTGGCAGTTTTCCAATTCACGGACCTATACAGGGTAAAACACTAGCAACTAAATCATAATCATCTTTGCATGAAAAATCCCATGAACTTATCAGGATTTACCCACGTCACCATATCCTGAAAGCAAACAAATATCATATTTTTACACAAAAAAGAAAAAGATTGCTTGTTTGTCATCTGTTTATGAACTATGTTTGAATTCAATAGAAAAACCATAAAATAACCCCAGAGAGAGATACCCTTGAAGGAAAAATTTATAACTTAAATATACCATAAGCTTGACAACATCAAGGGATGTTTTTGGGCTTGGAGAGTAGTGACACCGATCTGGAGGTAGCGACGGAAGGTAGCTTCGCGAGGGAGGAGGCGCTCAGGTGGGAGAGAAAGAGGAATATCGCTGGTGCCGCTGTGAATTGCTATTGCCCAGCCCATTTGGACGACTTTTTTCTCAGTATCTCCCCTCTCTAGTGTTGGGACAGTTGCAGCGACTGCTGGAGATAAGAGTAAATTTAGCATTATAGTTTAGGACAATCAGCTGATTGTCCTAAACGCTGCTTACAAGCAGCTTTTCATTTTTTAGCTGGTTGGGTTGAATCAGCCAACCCAACCAGCCAACAACCAAACAAGTTAAATGGCCTATTGACGAAGTCAAACAGTTGATTTTGGTCAATTAGCTAAAAATTAGCTGATCAGCTATCAACCAAACAAGGCCTAAGTCTGTAAACGTTAATTGCCCAAGTTTCATTGTATTCTTGAAATTTATTTTTGTATTAAAACTTACTAATTATTGGGTTATTTAACATGGTCATATACGTTAGTTGCCCAAGTTTCATTGTATTCTTGTAATTTATTTTCTTATTAAAAACCTTTTACTAAAATTTACTATTATTGGTGTTTTATTTTAAAGTTGATTGTTCGTGCTAACCATAACTCCAAAAAGAAAAGCTAAAAAGGAAAATAAGTATAATTCTTACATCATAAGGTCACAAATCAAAGTAATGGAATCATCTTAGCTTGAAAAATCTAAAATGGAAGATTTAAGAGAAAAAATCCCAAATAACAAAGGATCTTAGATTTAAAAGGTTAACAACATAAAGTTTCCAAATGAGGATGAAACTCTTGGAGTGCAAGTTTCATTTGCTGCACCATTTCCTCCATTCAATTCGTATATCAAATTTATTATAACTCATGTATCAACCTCTCAATATTTAATGACACTAATGCCACAATTTTTATCAACATTCACTTATCAATTTTTGCCTGCTTCGTTCTACTAGTCTTCTTCATCATTTTCCTACTAGTTTCCTTGTTTATATACTTACTTTAATCCACCAATGTACACATATTTGGTATCACCAATTTTCACATATTGCATTCTAGAGGTAGATATTGTACCCAAATTATACCATACCAAAATTAGACATATATATTCATGATTGTTGAGCCAATACCAATGTATGCAACTTCTTTTTATAATCTTGTAACTATAAAGGAGATGAAAAAGTTATAGAGGACAATGTGGCTAACCTAGCACAGAAATATTAGAAGATGAAAATTATTTGAAGTACGATGCCCACTAATGCTTAGGAAACCTATGAATTTTCTTCAATGTAAAACATTTAACTACCTTCCAAGTTTAATATATTAGAATATGAGACGTATCAAGGTCTGATGGTTCATCCGGAAATGTTTTGCAATAAGCTGGTTGCTAATAATGACAGTGAAGACTTAGTAGTCCATTGATTGATTGTCAACTTTGACCAATAAGAATTTTAGCCATTGTCAAAATTTTTTTAGAATTTTGTTCTTGTAAATTAAAAAATTTAATCATTTAAAAAAATAAAAGGAGAGAAATTAATTTATCAAAAAAGAAAAATCAAAATCAAAATTAAAGAAAAGAGAAGAAGAAGTAAAAAGAGTGAAAAAAAGGTTAAGACAATTCCTTCTAGTGGAATTTACCCAAAAAAAAAAAATCCTTCCAGGGCAATGTCGGTAAACAATAGCTTGTCATGTCTTAAAGTTGATAAGATAGGAAAAATTAAGACCACTAAAGAATTAATAGATTGTATATTGGTAAAAGCAAAGCTCCTAGATAGAAAATTTACACACAAAAGAGAGAAAACTTGTAAGGTAAAAAATGGGTACATAGAACAAAAACTAAAACCTTTATATCAAGAAAAAGAAGAATAAAAAACTATCTAGGTTAGAAATCGATGAACGTCAGTGTAAGAAAATCAAACATTAACAAAGAAGAATGTTCTGTATAACAAATGAAGACCCTCCCTTTTCATACGAGGGAAGAAAAACTTCAAAAAATCAATTTATGAGATGTTTATAATTTTTTATTCATGGGAGTTTGTGATCATCTGTCATGATCTAGTTGGAAGGTTGATTTATACGAAAGAGAGCTTGATCGAAGATTGACTAAATTAATGACTCAAACATTGTCATACCTTACTATTAATATAATTATTTGACATCCTATCTTTTCTTTGGAATTCAATCATAAGGCATATGGTTTGAGTTAGCAATCCTAAAATTTAATTCAATTATTTTGAATATCATTTGTCATCTTCATTATTTGAAATGTTGCAAATGATAAAAATTGTTGTTTATATAAGAATTGATCAAGTTAACATTTGCAGAATGTTAGATTTTGAATTACATAGATGAGATTAGGAAAATGAAAAACTTTACTAGATGAAATGTTAAGAGAACTTGAGCAATTATAAAAGCCCAACGGTCCTCTTTCTATAATAGTATGTGCAAAAAAAAGATTATCCTTTGTTATTATCAATAACAGAGGTCAAAATGTAGTATCGTATAAATTTATAATTATTGTAATAATACCAATTTAATTTCTTTTAGGATCAAACTAATAAGAGATGAAAACTTTTACATGGAACTTGTTTAAAAGATAATTAAGTATTATTTATAAATTTTCTTTTTCCTCGTAAAGTAATAACGAATCACTTTTGATAAGATGGATTCATGGCCATTTTATTAAAAGAAATAGCTTCTTAGAAGTATAATCTAGGTCCAACATCTCTTGGAAACTAAAGTAAATGTTACGATTAAGTGTATATTTCTACAAAGAATTCTAATGGATCTTTAACGATAAAGAAAGTTAGTTTTAGTTTGATAATTAACATGAATTAGGCCTTTTATATTTGTCTCATAATCATAGCTCCCTTATAGCTGCCATACTTAATCAAACCAAGTTGAGGCTACTACCAAGGTAAGATAATTGGAGTTGGCTAGTTTATGCATTTAGAAGTTTTTAGGTATAAAGGAGAGCTTACCAATTCAAATCTCAATATTTAGGTAGAAGTTGGATTAACTTAGCTAGGTAGAAGTCAAAGATCTTTATTAATGACTTTTTTTTTGGAAATTTTTGTTACCCCACAATAGAAAGTTACCTGGTATAAACTAGTCTAAAAAGAATGCAATATCCTTAAAACCTCTTTCTTTATTTGGTTAGAAATCTAATAGAGGTTATAAATAAAAGAAATATTAAATTAAAGTCAATTTTTCTGAGCCCTCGTGCTCCTTTTAAAATTAGGAAGAAGAAGAATTTATAGACCATTTTAAACAACTTTTCACTTATACATTATAGAAAAGCATCTAAGTTCTATGTAACTTGAATTATGAATGATATGATATAGTTGAATAGGTATGCAAAATTCAGTGTTTGATAAAAAAAAATGATATTGTTATACTAGATTGGGTTTCAATTATAATGTTTATGCATTTTAGAAGGAAAGGAAAGGAATTATAAATTATTTGAAGGTACAAAGTAGAATGAGCATACATTCTACTAAAGAACCATTACTCAGGTTAAGGAGGCAACTCTTATCGAAGTTAAGGAAACAAAGACTAGTCCCTTTTAGGCACGAAGCTAGAACTTGGACAAAATTTTAGAATAAAAATCTCAAAACACGGATGCATCTAATTAGAGCATTTCCTCTACTGATTATTCTTTTATTATATTCCTTCACCCTTGACACACTTGTGTTTCCTTCTTATAAAGTCTATAATTTCTTTATAACATGCACGTGTTTCCTTTTTGACTTTTATGTGTTTATTTTTTTTAAGATGCTTGTGTTTCATTCTGAGAATAGTTGTGTTAGCAAGATCTCTCAATTTTGCCTATTCATTTATCTTTTTGAAGTTTTTCTTTTATGTTTTAAAACTAAGATTCTAAGCTTACTTTGTACTACATCTTAACTAGCTCTTATGACTAAGTATTAACCTTATAGTGCTCTTTTAAATAATTCATTTCAGTTTTTAAGAAAACATTTTTAATTTACTGGAAGAACTTTATTGGCTTTATCTAGAATTTATATATTTTACCTCATCTCCATTCATATCTACTTTAGAAATTCTTTAGAACCTAGTTTAGGACATCTTACCCGTCTAGGTCTCTTTTCTCAATTTGGGTAAAACTATAGAAACTACTTAAACTTCCTCATTTAATTTTAAATACTTAGATACCCCTCTATATCTCTCTTAAATTTGGGTAAAACCTTAAAAGCTACTTTAAGACTCCTATTTGGTTTTGAATTATTGGATACCCTCTAAATCTCTTTGTATCTTTGGACAAAATTCTAGAAATGTATGTATCATGAAAGTGCATAGCCACAGGAAAATATGCAAGGTCGTGCATTCCTTCAGATTTGGCGATTCTTCATTTTATACCCTGTTTTTTTTTTCCGAATTCTTATCCTTTAAGTCCATGAAGGCAATTATACTCTATAAACACACTTGGAGCAAATTAAGTACCAAATATATAATAAAAGTGTAAAATATCAAGCAAAATACATCAAATATGGGTGGTAAAATATAGTCAAATATCCATCTATCAAACATCCTCACATTTAAGTTTTTGCTTATCCTCAAGCAAACTATAATCAAAATTATAAATTTTACAACATCAATCCATCATCAATCTGAACCTGTCTATTCACATTATACATCATCATAAATGGTGAATTAACTATATTATTACCCCATATTTAATGTATTCTTACTTGATATTTTACATTTTTGTTGTATATTTGGTACTTAATATGCTTCAAGTGTATTACATATGATAATTGTCTTCATGGAATTAAAGGAGAAGAATTCTGGAGAAAACACAACGTAAGATAGAAAATTAGCAATCTGAAAAGAGTGCATGATTGTGCACTTTTGCACGCCCATGCACTTTCACGATATTCGGTGGATTCTGATTATGCACGATTCGGTGCACAATCGTGCATAAGACTGTCCATATCCTAAAAATCTAGGTTTTCATATAAATTCGACATTTTGAAGGCAAAGGAAAGGAGGAAGCAGCTGGCACTGCTCTCAAACGTTTGGAGATGATTCCAATGGCAATTTGGAGCTTAAGGAGTGGAAGACACGGGGCTTTTATCGACATATCCATTAGAACACAAGATTAGATGTCTACATTTTTAGAATACATGATAGAGAACAATTAGGGAGATTTAGAGTTATGATTTCTATGTTTTCTATTATATTTCCTACATATATGGATATGATTTCGTGTTCACCAATGTATAGTTAATTTTTTTGTTAGTATTTAGGTTAGATGAACCTTATTTGAATACTTTAACATTTTTTTGATTATTTTATGAATGTAATTGAATTGATTGATTGTTTTGATCCAATTATCTATTTTATGATTATCTATTAATCCGATTTATTAGACTTTAATCTGATTTCATACTTAGTGATTGAGAAATCCTAGGTTGAATAGATTCATGATAATTTAAAAGAGTTGATTGCAATCCTAAAGATAGGACTACATAAATCTTCTAGATTAGGGTCAAACCTAATCGAGGGATTCATAATACGGTAACGCAATTGTATAAGTTTTAACTTGAGTAATTCAGTTAAAGATCTTAGAATTAGTTGTTAGTAGACTCAAGGTCAACTATTAGCATACCTTAGGAATCTCCACAGTCTAACAAATCAACATCACAATTGCATGACAAATAATCAATCGGTTAAGGGTTTAGGGAGATTCAATGCCTAGATACTAATTATTTGATATCGGTAATTAATCTAGTGTCACGAATTACCTAATTCGTGTTGCTTGTTTAGTTTAATTGTTTAAATTTTAGTTTCTTGAATTAAACCACAATCAATCTATAAGCTAGATAATAGAACAACATTAATTATTAGGACTCACCATTCTTTTGGGATCGACCCATTTTTGCCAGTACTAGCTACAACAACGTCATGCATTTGTGGTATTAAATATTGACTAACAGACTTTAAGTCAATCATATATATTATTGAGTCAAATTAACATTTAAGTTATCCTAAAATTAACTTCCTAAGCAATATTAATAGTCAGCATATCAATAATTGCATTGAAATCAAAAGCATATATCGTTACACCCTCACAAAGATTTCAGTCAATGCACTTAAGTGTTTAGGGTGAAAAGTATCAAAACTCTTAATCAATGCATAGCATAACTGTTACCATATTTGCAATAAAATCACATCTCCACATTTATGTACAAACTAGAAAAACCAATCCAAAGGTCTTATGAGGTTGTAATGGGGCTTAGATAAGGTATGATTAGGATAATAAAAAGGGTTAAATTGAAGCAATTTTACTACACCATATAACACAAGACTTGTTTACAAGTACACATAGGTCTTTTCGTGCAAAACTAATGGTACTATACACTTATTTTTTTCTTTCCTTCCTTTCTTTTTTTTCTTTCTCCTTGCTTTTCTTTTATGCTTCTCTTTTTTCTTTTTTCGTTTTTTCACACTAAATGTTAAGTACCACAATTTAAGAAATATTGGACCTTTCACAAATTTCAAGTCTCAACAAGTAAATAATGTAAATAACTTTCAAGGTTCAAAACAATAAAAAGGTCTTTAAAGAAAAATATGATAATTATGATAAAGGCTCATATGTGGGTTTAATTAATGAAAAAAGTTAGCGTTCAACTTGGTTTTTCCTAAGGGTAATTTTAAGGGTATGGTAATTTCAAAGAAAAGGGCTAAAACAAGTTGGTGAATCCAAATGCCTTTATCATATAAATGCATCTAATTTAACAAATATGGTCTCAACATGCATAATAAAAGCAAGTTCTAGAATTATCATACTATACAATGATAGCACACATATCAAAGAATAACAAGAGCTTTAAATTTTTTAAAAAAATGCTCTTTAGGCTTAAAAACTCATGAAAAAAATTGGGTATATATGTGTGTAAATAATAAGGAAATTGATTCAACTTGAATATTTCAACAATTACAAAATATATTGTAAGGTTCTGATAATGCATCTCATACATAACATATATCAATCATATGCAGCAGAAAATAAAACAAAACCTCAAAAACTAGATCTACTCATGCATACAGATATAGAAAACAAAAAATGTAAGATGTTTACATAGCTTTCCGATGATCTCCTTCGTTCTTTAATCTTCTCCACGTTGGGTTGTCGTAAACCATAACGATCAACGTATACTGTCTCTAATGAAAGTCCAGACGAAGATAGAAGGATGAAACCTCACTAGGAGATGACTAGAGTTCTTTCTTTGTGCTAGCAAAGACAAGAACTCTTATGAGAGTTAGAGAGAAAAGAGTGTGTGTGTAAGAAAGAACCTTTCTTTTTTACTTTGTGTCTTACACAAGATGCACGAAAATGATGATTATCTCTTTGGCCTTCCATAACCCCCATCATTAATGGGAAGTTATAGGAAGTTAATGGTCATGAATAGCATGCATTAATGGAAATTATGGGAAGTTAATAACCATGAATAATATGCATTATTGGAAGTTTTGGGAAGTTAATGACCAAATTGGTAGCCAATAACACTTGTTTCTAATCCATTCCATGCAACATTTTCTACCACAATCACATCGCGATATAATCTCAAAACAGTCTCTCATATCTTGAATCACTATTCAAAACCATTTTACTCATCCTTCGGATCTCCTATATATGTGACCCATTAGGTTTCCGATTATGTTGGCCACTTGAATTAACACTTAATTTAAGTAAGTCAAGAGTGGTATCTAGCAACACGTCATGACCCCCAATTGACCAAAAAGTCAATGGTTTGACTACGAACCTTTCCATATGCAATGTTGCCATGCAATTTGTCTTTTACCATCTATACCCCACTTGGTTCAAAGTATGGTCAAAGGGTCAACTCCTACTAGACTGAATACTTCACATCTAGTCCAAGTGATATTAGATCTTGTCATGAATATCTCATTACTCTATGTATCATTGAAGACTCTCTTCATGACACATATCTGCTCTGGCCAGAGACTCCCAAGTAATGACCTCGATAAGGTCGTGGGTATCATATCCTTTTATCAGGAGTGGTGAATCCTTTATTGGCTACTCACTTACCTCTGGATACCTCAAGCTATACCCAATCACCACCTTATGAATAACATCTGAAAGGCACCAATGAATGGAGTCAAAGCATAGGATCAGTATCCAAGATATCCTTAAGCACCTCAAGTCAAAGGATACTTGCACCATTGCTATGATGAGACTATCATTGACACTGGAATAGAATATCCATATGATTGTCTCATAGTAGGTCAATCCAATGTACTTACTATCCTTAGTAAACATCCACATGTTAACTCTAAACTACTCATGTCTACAACTTATAAGATCTACTACTTGATCCAATCAAGGAGTATAACATGTGCTAGCCTATTCGAATTAATGATATCCCATCTTATTAATCCTATGACTAAGGAAAGTTTAGAAACTAATATAATTACACATGATAAGAATCTCATTATCATGATCTCATCATGATTTCCTCCATGCTATGTTTTATATCAAGGACTTGATTAAATCAATTTAAGATCAACAATAAATCCATAAATGTATGAAGATCGAAATAATGAAAAATGCCTTTATTAATCATAAAATGATTTATACAATAAGTGCTAAAGGTGATTGCTTTTAGAGCACTTCTCTAATAAACTCCCATTTGCACTAAGGCCAATCGCCTTGATATCTAATACTATAGGCGTGTACATGTCACATAAAACTCTTTTAGGAAATAGGCTTAGTCGACAGATCAACTATATTCTGATCGGTGGGAACTCTCTCTATCTTGACATCATTTCTACCAATGATTTTTCTAATCAAATGGTAGCACCTGAGTACATAGTTGGACTTCTAATGAGACCTCGGTTCTTTCACCTGCGTTATAGCCCCGTTGTTGTCACAATAAAACTGTATTAGGTCAGCGATGCTCGGAACCACACCAAGTTCCATGATGAACTTCTGGATCCAAACCTCTTCCTTTTCCCCTTTTGAAGCTGCAATGTACTTCGCCTCTATCATCGAATCAACAATCGTCCCTTGTTTGGATCTTTTCTAACTGACTGCACCACCATTTAGTGTGAATACATATCTAGACTGGGATCTTGAGTCATCCCCATCAGTTTGGAAGCTGGCATCAGTATACCCGCTTACCATAAGATCACCTTCTCCATATGCCAATAATACATCGGTAGTTCTTCTCAAGTACTTAAGGATATTCTTGACAGTCACCCAATAGCCCTCACCAAGGTCCGACTGGTATCTGCTCGTAACACTTACAGCATACGATACATCGAGTCTAGTATAACATAGCATACATGATTGATCCTATAGTCGAAGCATAAGGAATCAAACTCATGCGAGTCCTCTCATCTTGTGTCTTTGGACACATAGATTTAGAGAGTATAATCCCATATACCATGGGAAGATAACCTCTCTTGGACTGCTCCATGCTAAACCTTTTTGATATCTTGTCTATATATGTAGGCTGAGAAGACCAAGCAACCTCTTAGATCTATCTCTATAGATCTTTATCCCCAAAATATAAGTTGCTTCTCTAAGATCTTTCATAGAGAAGTTCTTAGCTAACCAAAATTTGAATGATTGCAAAATAGAGACATCGTTTCCTATTAGCAATATGTCATCTACATACAGTACAAAGAACACAATTGCACTCCCACTAACCTTCTTATACACACACGACTCATCTAGATTCTGTAAGAAACCAAACTCTTTGATTGTCTTATCAAATAGGATATTCCAACTCCTAGATGCTTACTTCAATCCACAAATGGATTTATGAAGCTTGCATACCTTTTCTCCATTCATGGATATGAAACCATCAGGTTATGTCATACACACATCCTCGGTTAAGTTTTCATTAAGGAAAGTTGTCTTCATATCCATTTTCCATATCTCATAATCCTAATGAGTGGCAATGACTAGGAGTATCCTAATGGATTTAAGCATAGCTACTGGGCTAAACATTTCATCATAGTTAACACCTTGCCTTTGACGATAATCTTTAGCTACAAGCCTGGCTTTATGGGTAACTACATTACCCACCATGTTAGTTTTCTTCTTGAAAACCCATTTGCACCCTATGGGTTTTAGCCCTCTAGTGGGTCAACCAAATTCCATACTTGGTTTTCATATATACAATCCACTCCGAATTTCATAGCTTGAAGCCATCTGTCAGATTCTGAACTCTTCAGAACCTCTTCATAGGTAATGGGCTCATCATCTTTTATGAGCAATATGTTGTTAAGTTCACCTATGGGAAATCCGTATCTCTCAGAAACATGACGTATCTTACCTGACCTACGAACTTCTTGTGTGTCAGAAGGTTGAACTATTGTTTCATCTTCATGAATAATAGTCTCAGGTCCACAAGTTCAATTTCACCCCCACTATCTTCTTTTAGAAGAAACTCTTTCTCTAAAAAGACATCATGTTTTGAAACAAACACCTTTTGTTCCGAAACATGGTAGAACTGATATCCTATAGTTTCCTTAGGATATCCTACAAACAGACACTTGTTAGATTTAGCTTTAAGCTTATCTACTGAATCTGCTTCACATAAACAGGACAACCCCAAACTTTCATATGAGAAAGATAAGGTTTCTTGTTAGTCCATATGTTATATGGAGCAACATCAACTGATTTGGATAGGACTCTGTTTAATACATAAACAGAAGTTTCGAGTGCATACCCGTAAAAGGATCTTGGTAAATCCACTAAACCCATCACAGACCTCACCATGTCTAACAAGGTTCGATTCCTCCTCTCAGTCACACCATTGTGTTGTGGTGTGTGTGGAGTTCACTAGGACAATATTCCATTATCCTAGAGATAATCCAAAAACTCTTGGCTTAAGTATTCAACACCTCGATCCGATTGAAGTGATTTAATACTTCTCCCAAGTTGTTTCTTAACTTCATTTCTAAATTCTTTGAACCTTTCAAAGGCTTCAAACTTGTATCTCATAAGATACACATACCTATATCAAGAATGATTTCAATAAAGGTAATGAAGTATACCAAACCACCTTTGGCATGTATGGACAACAGACCATATACTTCAATATTTATTAGGTCTAAAAGTCATCAAATGCCTTATTATGCTTCAAGGACTCCAGATAGGCCTTACAGTTTCTCTTCTAATGGCCATCCTTGCCATAGTGGAAGCAAGTTTCCTTTGAGATTGTCTTCTTTGCTTTCTTGAAACCTCCTTTAGGCCCTATAGACTTCTTTTTTTGACTCTTTTTCTTTGAACCAGAAGAGTCCACTAGCATCACAACCTTGTCTTTGCAGATAATGGCTCAACTGCCTTGAGCATGTTGACCAACTCGAGAATTGTGCTGGATATATTGTTCATCCGATAGTTAAGCACAAATTGTGAGTAACTATCGGTTAAACCTGTAAAAATTAAGTCAATACTTAATTTATGATCCAAAACAATGTTAAGTCAAAATGGCTTTACGATTAATAATTTTGATGACAATCAAATAATAATAATATTAGAAAGTGATGAATCGTTTTGGTAAGAAAGAAACAAAAAGTAAGACGAAGCGAAAGAAACTAAGACGAAGCGGAAGCGAAAGTGAGACGAAAGAAAGTAAGATGAAGCGGAAGCGAAAGTGAGACGAAAGAAACTAAGACGAAGCGGAAGCAAAAGTGAGATGAAAGAAACTAAGACGAAGCAGAAGAAAAAGTGAGACTAAAGAAACTAAGATGAAGCGGGATCAGAAAGTAAGATGAAGCGAAAGAAGCTAAGACGAAGCGGAAGCAAAAGTGAGACGAAAGAAACTAAGACGAAGCGGATGCAAAAGTGAGACGAAAGAAACTAAGACAAAGCAGAAGCGAAAGTGAGACGAAGCGGAAGCAAACTAAGACGGAAGCAATATAAGACGAAGACCCGATACTACGTCGGATGGTTAATCAGTTTGAGTTAGTTACAGAACTCAACTGAATAACTGTTT
>JAOQMQ010000008.1:18075524-18086327 GCA_027563845.1 Erythroxylum subrotundum
TGTTCTGTTTCTATCTTTTCAATTTTGTTTCTTATGATTCCGTGTGTTTGTTTGATTCTGGCCGTTCCTGGGCATAGCTCCATCTTGTTGAAGGTTCTCTAGGATAAGTTCCTATTGGGTCTCCCATCACTTGTACAACTATCATTTGATTCAATAAGTCTTAATGATACTAAAATTAAATTTTAAGGTTTATAATATGCTCTATCAACTTGGTGATACCATAGTTTCACTTCCATCTCAAATATATGTCTATAACACATAAAAACTTGTTCTAAGTTATCAAATATAATCATTGACCCTCCTTTATGGCTTAACTCATGATCAAATTTAAACCCCCCACTATAAAATAGTCTTTACTTCCATACTCAATTATTGTGGTCCCTAAAACAAACAAATATGATTTAACATATGCATTAATTTAAAAAAAATGAAGAAACTAATGTAATCAATAATGATGTACCTAAAGAACATTTCAACTTTTTTTTATAATGAGCAACAAAATAATGACGTAAATGAAATATTTAACAACTAAATTTTAATCTAAGAATGATACTGATTAGATTTCTAATTAGAATTAATTTCAAATTTTAGAGCAGGAAAATAAAAATTGCATTAGGGGTAAATAACAAAATTGGATTTATTAATAGAAAAATTACAAAGCTAGTAGAAATTTCAGATGAATTATAAAGCCGATAGACATTTAAATCGTACCAAATATTAACATAACTATTAACTTTGTTTAATACTATATTAAACATGCATAATTATTAATTTTATTCATATTCAGAATCTCACTTTCTATTTTCATTCCTATTTTTTTATATTTTGATTCCTTCATTACTGGTTACTAAACAAGATATAATAGTTATGTCAATTGAAGAGCTATTTTAAATATTTTTTGAAAAATTTAGGGTCTTTTTTGGGCAATGCAAAACATTATGGTATAACTTAAAATTTGACTTAAATTATTGGGAGAAAATGTAGGTTGAATGTAATAACTCATAATTAGGATATGGAAACTGTATAAAAAGAGAGCAGAATGCAATTGAACAGACTCTTTCTGCAACAAAGAACACCATCTATTTCACTCTTTATTGTTTTTTTGTTTGATTGCTTTACATATATTCGAAGACATAATATATTGAAAAAATCTCTCATAACATTATATGATGCATTTATTGAAATCGACAAATATCCTTTGCTAATACATATTAGTCTATTCTTGTAAATTTAATTTCATTCTAAATGAATGTTTCTTAAGAACATAGTAACTGATTCATTAGATTAAATACTAATCAATTTCATTTTTTACTTTTATTATTTTAAAAAATAAAATTTCATTTTACTGTAATTTTTTATTCACATTTGTTTTCCATTTTTTTAAAGAATATTGAAAATAAAATAAAATTTGGTTTTTATAGTTTAAGGCCAAATAATTGAATTCAAATTTAAATGGTACCAAATATTAAATTCAAATTGATCAAAGGGAAAAATGATGCATTTGTGCTAAAAATTACGTATAAATCGTCTCAAATATGGCATCCAGCTAAAAAGACGGAAAAGGTTTTAAAAAAACCACATCATTGGTTAATCCCACATTGAAGCAGTTCTAGTTTAGGCAATGCGTGGGAGATAGTTGTCTGCTGCTAGTAGTAGTAGTAGTAGTACTGTTACTATTACTATCACCATCACTCTCCCGTAATCATTAGAATTGAAAGTCTAAAGTCATAAAAGATTCTTCGTCTCGGGAATCGCACCTTTTTATCTTAGGAGTGTTACAATCTTGGTTGGACCACGAGTCTAAATCAAAGTACTAGCAATGATGTTCACGTTGAACCAAGGAAGGAGAAAAAGGAAAAGATCCAAGACAATGGATGAATGGAATCAGTCACTTTATATAAGTTGGGCCATATAAGATGCAATTTATCAGAAAAGTTGATAATTGATTCATAATGCCAGCTCGTGCTAGTCTATCTACAGATTTTTAAATTTTACACTCGAGTAGTGAGTAGTAGTAGTAGTATGTCAAAACATATCCATCAAGCAAAACATTTCTTTCTAGTAATAATCGTCTCCAAAACTAACACCACAGAAAATGAAACCCAAATAAAAGAAGCAAAAATTAAGAAGGCGAAGAGCAGTTTAGGGCTGAAACACAAGAAGTGGTCTTCAAAGCGGTGTGCAGGGTGGTGTAAACGTGGCTAGCTCCTGGACGTGCGGTGGGGTCAGTCGCAGTGCAATAGAGTGCCAAATTCATGGCTTCCACGATGTGATTTTGCTGAAGAGATGATGATGGGTGTGATCTGATTCCTGGATCCACCCACAAGTCCAGATGACAATCCGAATAGCAGTATCTGGCCCACTCAACGATGTTCTCCTGCCCACCAAATTCAGGATCCTCCGGGCTCTTGCCCGTTAATAATTGAATCAGGATGAGTCCAAATCCATACATGTCGCTCTTTTCCGTTACCTCTTTGGTTTTTCTAGTTTCTGCATTTCACAAACTAACAGTGTCAATCAATGACACACGTGCATGTCACCTAAATTACCACATGTTAATCGCCCAAATGATCATGCTCCAATCTAATGCTAATGCAGGGTTTTAATTAAGTAATTTAAGAAAGACAACTTTTTAATATATATATATATATATATATACAGGAACCTTTCGTATTTGATTTACCGAGGGTAAAATACCTGGCGCAACATAGGCTGAAGAGATCAAATACTTGGGGATGGTCGGAAGCAGTTTTTCATGAGGAAGGTTCACCCTCAGTCGAGGTTCGTCGTTTCCGTCGATCGTTACACTCTCCGGTGACATGTTACCCACAGTAACACTCGGAAAACAGTAGCAATGTAAGTATCGGAGAGCTCTTGCAATCCCCGCTGCTATCTTTCTCCGCCTTTCCCAACTTAAATTTCTAAGAACTTCATTCAGGTTTTTGCTGCCGTCTATGTACTCGTAAACCAGATAAGCTACCTTATCGGAACGACATACTCCAGTCAGCTTGACTATATTTGGATGCTGCAGCATACCAAACTCTGAGATTTCAGCCCAAACGCTCGGTGGAATTGAGTGCACAACCCTTATTTCCTTTACCACAAACTGCATGTTACTCATGATGGCAAGCCCCTTGTATAAAATCCCTTCCTTGCCGCTAGAAATGACATTTTCTTGTTTGGTGGACGAGAAAATATCATCTATTGTCATGGATTGTGATACTTTTTTATGGAAAAACTGCAACTCCCAAACTCCATCTTCGTTCTCAACTTTTTTTAGCTCCATATGCTTTCTTCTCCCAAGGAAAATAATGCTAGAAGCAGCAATAGCTAGTAAAATAAATCCTCCAAGAAAATAAACAACAACTAACCACCGCGTTAGGCTCCTTGCCCTTCTGCATGGAGCTAAACCACTAGTAGCGTCACCACCGCATAGGTCGTTGCCAGCAACTGCACTCGCATTTATAGCTAAAAAAGCTCCTGTTGACGGTAGACTACCGTGGAAATGATTGTGAGAGATGTTCACTTCAACAAGCGATTCCACTGTTCCCAAATTCCTGGGCACTTCGCCTGATAATTGATTCTGTGACACATCCAGCTGACTCAGAACCGGTATGTTAGAAAATCCGGTAGGGAGTTGACCACTGAGGTGATTGTGGCTAAGGTCTAGACTAACAAGCTTATTGCATGAACATAAATTTTCTGGGATATTACCAAAGAGCTTGTTTTCATTTAGCTTCAGTTGCATCAGCTCAAGTAAGTTCCCAAAACTATGTGGAATGGGACCTGAAAATCCATTGTGAGACAAATCCAAGTTCTCTAGTTTGTTGCTGCCAAATGAATTCGGTAAGTGCCCAGAAAATCTGTTCCGAGCCAAATTCAACATTTTAAGAGAATACATCTCCCATTTTCTCCCGTCAATCCTCCCTGAAAGATGATTGCTTGAGATATCCAAGAAGTACACAAGCGACAGTTTAGTGAATTCCGATGGTAGCTCGCCGGATAGCCCGTTGTCTTGCAGACGTACTCTCTGTAAACTTCTGCAAGCACCCAAACTCTTAGGAATTTCACCTTCAAGTGAATTCGAGAACAAAATGAGTTTAAATAGATAGCCAGAATTGCATAGGCCTCCAGGTATTTTGCCAGTGAGAGAATTGGTGGAAAGGTCTAGTACGGTGAGGTTGTTTAGTTTCCCAAGATCTTTAGGTATCTCACCGGACAATTTATTAGACCAAAGCTGAAGGACTTGAAGACGAGGTAAGGAACTTAAAGCTGTAGGGATTTTCCCAGTGAAGTTGTTGGAGAAAAGATGAAGAATCTCCAAGTTTTGCATCTGTATTATAAGTTCTGGAATCTGTCCTGAAAGTGAATTATCACTAAGATCAAGAGAAACCAAGTTTTTGAGGTCAAATATGGATCTTGGAATCAAACCCTTAAGCTTGTTTTGATAAAGAAATAGGTATTGAAGATTGGAGAGGTTTCCCAAAGAGGATGGGATTTCTCCTGTGAGATTGTTGTAGACAAGATCAAGATGATTCAGAGATGTTAACTGGCCTATCTCGTTTGGTATCTCCCCAGAAAGATTGTTGTATCCCATATAAATCCACTTCAACCTCTTAAGTCGGCCTAATTCTGGAGGGATTACGCCAACTAATTGATTTGAGGCCAAAGTTAATACCTGCAAACCTGTGATGTTTGTAACGGAGATTGGAATTCTTCCCACCAGAACATTTCCACCAAGATCAAGAAACTTCAGGCTTGAAAGTGATCCAATTTGCTCTGGAATTTTTCCCGAAAGCATGTTGTTGGAAAGATCGAATATTTCCAGGGTGGGATTTGGACCAGCTGGTATGGAACCAGTGAGATTATTATTGCTAAGATTGAGGTATCGGAGGGAGGAGCTAGAGGCAGAAAACATATCATGAGGAATCTCGCCGGTGAGTTGATTGCTAGAGAGGTTGATGGTTTCAATAAATGGCAGTTGAAAGATTGAGGAAGAAAGTTTCCCGGAGATGTTTTTGCTGGAAAGATCTAGGACATTAACTCGAGAATTGTTGCTGCAACTGATACCTTGCCACTTGCAAAAAGTGAGAGATGGATTCCAGTTGGAGAGATGTTGAAAGGGGTCATTAACTGAGGATTTGAAGGACCAGAGAAGCTCAACTTGGTCTGCATGCAACATGCGGAAGCAAGGGCTCAAGAACATTAACATTAACCAGCACAACGACGGACATGGCTGAGTTTCTTTCATGGCCATCTCTGTCTAGACTGAAATAACATCTACGTAGCAATAACTTGGCGAGCAAAGAAAATGATGGCAGTAACTTTAGGAGCTCTTTCAGCTAATTAATATGATAAAAGGTTTCCCTTTTCCTCACTACGAACGTGCTGGTATCATTTTAATCCCTCGGATCTGAAGCTGTTAGAAGGGCGAGAAAAAGCAGAAATTAGGATAATAAACAATCATGTTAAACTAAAGGTGCCAGAATAAAATAATGGAGAATGAACTGACAATGGTTGCACATGAACCAAGCAGCTTGCATATCCTATTCCAATGTTATAATATGCAGAATTATAAACTGACATCATGTAATTATATAAAAACAAGAATTGCATAATTTAATTTGTGCTGCTGCAAAGAAGTCCAGGAACGCACTGAGCTAAAACCCATAGTTTATTTGAGAACTGTGCAATTCAAGGAAGATTTATTGAAAGAGAAGGAATGGCGTGTTGTCCGTAGAGAGAATGATTGGATACACGGCGTATAAATAGAGATAAGAGAAAAGTAGAAAGAGCACTGAGATGAGAGATAATTACAAAAATGCACCTTGACTTTCGTTGAAGGTTTGAACACTAAGGATTGAAAGGGAAACACAACAGGGACAGATGTTGGAAAAGCGCTTTGATTTTGTCGGACATACCCAAATGCTCTTTTTTGACCGACTCGCTCATTTTCATACACGTATATGTATTGACAAGGGTTTCTGTGACCGTTGAAAAGCTTCAAAGTTCTTACGGGGGCGTGTGAATATGCCCTTTGTTGTACTTATTTTCAAGGTAACTTGCAGTCCCTTACCATTCTAATTATGGCTTGGGTGGACACTCCATCAACAAAGCCTAATGAAATGTTTGAGACACTGATGCCTGGTAAAAGTAAAACAGTAAATTTTTAAATATAAATTAACAGCAAAAGAGATTAAGTTTGAAATACTAAATTGCATTATAAATTAACTTTAAAGGCTCTGTGTTCTCTCATGTGAGGACATTCATTGCATTAGACCTGTATTTCATTGATTCAAAGGGGTTGCTAGATTCTCTGGGACAAAGAGCAAGCATGGACACGATTTGACCAGATCGTTTACTCATGTAAATACATATATGTCCGGACGTGTTTCTTCAAGGGTGCGGGAACGAGGGCAAGTTGGGGAATGCATTAAGTTTTACAAGTCTAAAAGCAGGCAGGCAGTCTTGAATGAACCTCTTTCGTTTGGACTCTTTATGATTATCTTGGATTCTCTTTCCGGGTAGAGAGAGATAGGAGTTGGGTTACAGTATGAGGCAAACAACAATATCAGAAGACAGTGCTAAAGAATGAAAAGAAGATAAAAGAGAAAAGAAGAAGAAAAAGTTAGATGTCTTTACGTTAAGAGTAATGCTCGTGTGCTATCGTTTACCGTAATTGAAGACCCCACAAATGTCTTTCTGGAAGGAATATGCTGTGTGGTCTTTGTCATACCCGGCAGGCTGTACTCGTCACCATTTTCTAGGGTTTTACACTTCTTCTTCTTCTCTGTCTCTTCTCTCCTTTCACCACTTCACGCCTATCTCCACTACTTCCTCTTCAAACTCTTACCTTTTGCATTTCTTTATTACATGTTTACGTCAGTTACCACTGCCGTCCAGTATCTGATCACATCACATTCTGTTTTAATTTGTGCTTCACGCTACTTAGTTGCTGATAACTAACAGAAAGGATATCCACTAGCTAGCTTAGCTGAGCACGCATACAGTTGTCGGATCAGTTCCTGGAACTAATTAAGAATATCTGACTTAAAGAACTAAAGACAATGATTAATTCAGTTTACTTGGTTAGCAAAATCAAGCTTAGCCCTAATTTCATTAACTCAAAAGCTAAATCGTCATTAAGTTGAATTAATCACACCATTTCTTTGTAGGAATGATGAAGATTGTTATAAACTGAGATGGCGGGAGGTAAGGACCATATGCATATATATATTCATAACCATATGGGGTAGAGCCTATGGGTTATTTACTAAGTTTGCCATATATATTTTGCCTTCTAGGTTACAAGTAAGCAACCAAAGCACACTTCATTAGAGGACATTTCCATGCACAGACTTCATGTATAAATTGATCAATCTTTTTTCTCTAAATTCTAATCGGAGTACTAGTATTTCATTTGAACGATTAAGTTGGTTGGCTTATTACTAACCTTTGAAAAGGGGAAGTAGATATTGCATTTCAAACTCGCCTACTTTTATGTTCAGAAGAAGCTCGCGTTCAATACTCATTTAGAGAGCTTAAACTCCGATGGAAGTCTCTACATGGCTGACTCGTAAATGCAATTACTTTAAATTTCTAACATCACAAGATGCAATTTTATTAATGAAGACATCCCAAGATACAAAATACATGACCTCTAGCTGGCTAAAATTCATCTTATTGCAAGAATTTGTTATGAAGTACTGTCTGTGACCTTTTAGTTTTAGTTAAGGGGAACCAAATGAGTAACGCTGTAAAGGGCATTACAGTCCGAAATTAGTTTTAGTGCTATATTCGTACTTATCAATATAACACTGTACAGACTTTCTTTTTGGTTCTTCTTCCAAGAAGTCACTTTATTTTTTCCCCCTTAATTGATTGAGGTAGGCCTGACGTCGAGCCGACCCATTTCCCTTGAATAAGGGTTTCAAGCTATCTCCCTCGCAATTGGTAGGTTTTCTATGTTCTTAATTAGTTAGTGGTCCAGCCTCATCACTTAGTAGAAACTTTATCGATCCATACTTTGTTTAGATGAGATGAGAACTATTAAATACTTGAGCAGGAACATTGACATGCACTTCGCTGCGTGCTCTTTTTTAATTCTTTCTCTTTTACATAGAAATAGATTGACATGCACTTCGCTGCGTGCTCTTTTTTAATTCTTTCTCTTTTACATAGAAATAGTTTATTATGAACATTATGATCTTCGAATGTCGGGCGTAATGGTCCACTAAGATTCTAATTAACATGCTATAATAACATGTTAGCTCCTTAGCTTGAGCCAGAGTGAGTATGTCGCATCGCATGGTTTTACTAGCTAGTTTCACGATTAATACCAACATACATTGTCATTACATCTTTTCAAAAGGCAACTGAATTACATTAATTCATTTCACTTTATTACCCGCACTAGAAACCAATTAACAACTGTTCTTAATACGTACGGATTGAAGAGAAAACTGACTGCATACTCTTATACATGTCAGATTCTTCCAAAGGTCCTCTGCTTGTAAGGGTTGAAAACTTGAAATATGGGCAGAATTCGCTTCAATGATGCATTTTCTGACGTCGGCCCCACTTTGTCAAGAGAAATCCTTCCAAGGCAGCTTGAACTTCCACAATTAAAAGTGAAAGGATTTTGGGATTGAAACAGCCAAGATAGTTCGTCCTCAATCTCCAATAATAACACTACAACCTGACTTACGATCCTGGTCTCCAATAATAACACTACAACCTGACTTACGATCCTGGTCATGTCATGAGCCATACGCATTGATTTTTGTATGCTTCGGAATAGACCATACCAGCTACTTCCTAGATGAAGGTTCATGAGGTGCTAGAAATCCTCTTTCCCGTGACAAGCCTTTTGTTGTACCAAAATAGGTCTCCACTTAGGTTCGTTATGGCAGCCACAATATTAGAGTTGTGAATCAAATTCACAGCTGCAACACCATTTTTTGTGGCCACATGTTCCATGACAACGGTTACCTCACGAAGGAAGTAAATAAGAAAACCACTTGTTTCCGGAAATGAACTTAAAATACAATGGAAGACAGAGAAAAGCCACCAATAATACCAAATAACTTCAACACCATTTTTGGCTTGAATGGCTTTCACACAAGAATACCAGTTAACTACTTTGCTTTAATGGCTCAATCACCCAACCACTACAAGAAAAAGGGGAAATACCGACAACCGAAATGACTCACATTCTGTCGGTAATATAATTTGTCGATGGCATAGGACGACGGAGAAGTTGGTCGGCGATACCGCAGTTGCTAATTTTTACCGACTCTTTAACGTTTCGGTCGGTAAATATTTACCGATTGAAGCGTCGATAAAGAACTTTCGACGGATCCGTCGGAGTTGTATTCCGACGGAACCGTCGGTAATTTGGCCGACAGTTCTGTCTGTAATTACCGACGGAATCGTCGGTAATTGGTTGAATATTGCCCAAATTTGTTGGTTAAATTGGTTGAATATTGTCAATATTGCCAAAATTACCGAGTGGATCCTGTTTGATCGCTGAAATGACCTACAAATCGTTGTAAATAACAGTTGAATAACTAATTAAATTTGATTCCAATTTTAACAAATTAAAATTGATCGTAACATAAGTTGAAGAGTTCTGAACCATCGGAAAATGTTTGGAGAAAAAGTCAAATGACCATAATTACAGAAATCATTCTTAACTGTAAAGTGTAAAAATTTGTAGTATGTAATTGAAAACCATATTCTAAACTACAACAATGTTATTGTCTTGGTGAGCGTTGCTGTTGTGAGTCTGCATCCCTCGTTGTTTTCAATTGATCTATGTCATTTCTAAGCTTATGTATGACCTCCATCATAGTATTCACTGTGGCCTCAAGCTGAATGATACGTCGGTTTGTCGGCTTTGAACTAGATGCTGTTGTTGTCGACATAGTGGAAGAGTGCGAATAAAATGCATTGGCAGATGATCCTAGGCCAAAGATCCTTCCCTGACTGTCCCTGCCACCCAGAGCATCAAAATATACCTGGGCCTCATCAACAGGTTCTTCATCCTGCGACTGTTACCCAATTGTCTGTTGTATGTGGTCTTATTAGGGCGCAAAGCATATATTATAATTAGTAAGTGGAAATTAAAAGTAAGACTGAATATTAACCTATGAAATTAACATACATTAAGCTCTCGACATCGGTTGTTTACGAATGTCACACCATCATGTTTCTTGGTGTGCGTATGCAAGAACAACTGATGGGGCATAGGCCTAGTGCCAGTAGACTTTTCCTGCAGAACAACGTCAATTAAAAAGGCATCAGATGAAAGGAGAAGTATTTCGACAGAGTTACAACAGTTTTTATGATATTATCCCATGGTAAATAAAGCAAAATTTTCAATTACGCATCAATGTTGACAGCATATTTATCCACATATGAATGAAATGTTACGCATACCACACATATAAGTTGTATGACAACATTACCAAATAAATTTACATTGAAATATAGCAAAGAACAAATGTAGAATATAAATGTAAAAAGTTTTTTACTTACTAGTCTCTCTGCATGCTCGCGGTGCATAATTGATCCTCCCGTGTGAACGGGAAGACTGTCTGCTCCTCCCCTCCCACGTCTGTTGGTGGAGTTACGGCCCGATATGTGCATTGCCTCGGGAGATCTCCAGTACTCCAGCTAATGGTTCCATGTGGACTCAGAAATGTAAAAGGGTTATTGTCCACCGCTGTGTATCTGATTGATAAAATCTTTATAACGTGTACGGGCTCGCGACTCCCATACACGATGTATGGACCCATCGAG
>JAOQMQ010000008.1:18104958-18121283 GCA_027563845.1 Erythroxylum subrotundum
TCCATTTCATTTTAAATTTCTAAGGATTTTCCTTCACTTTATACATAAATAAGCACTAAATATTCTTGATAATCACTCATTTAATAATCTTAACTTACAGAAAATTTCGGGGTCTAACAAAAATGGATCATAAGAGAATACAATGTGGAGGAATGACATGTAAAACAATCTCTTTAAATTTTTTGTTCGAAACAAATATTTAAGAAATATATTGAGATAGAGCTCCAGCTTGGCAACATTAATCGCTGCTATAAGCTGTATGAGAAGTACCTGGAGGGGTCGCTAGAGAATTGCTATGCTTGGAGTAAATATGCTGAACTAGAAAGATCCCTTTCTGAAACTAAGAGAGTTTAGGCCATCTTTGAGCTTGCAATATCACGGCCAACCTTGGACATGCCAGAGTTGCTGTGGAAGGTATTTGATTGCTATAATTCCTCCTTTGAACCTTCAAAAGTTTTAGTTTTTATAAGAATACAATCCATACTGGGAGAAATTTGTTTCGACATACATCCTACACTGCTTCAATAGGGCTATGGTTGCATTGATAAGTATTGCTCTTTCTCAAAGAAAAACTTCTGACAAGCAGACTAATTAATCAAAGTCAAGGAATTCGTAGAGGATGAATGAATCAACTTCAATTGACAATGAATTTGATCATCCTTTTCCAAGTGCAGATCAACCATTGCAGAGATCCAAGAGGTCAAAGAGACCAACATAGAGTGTAAATGAAAATCTTAAACTAGCATATACTGCAGCACCCTTAGTAGATTCATGGTGGATTACATGGACATTTTAACTGGAGAATAAGAAATTGTATGAATTAGAAATGATAAGAACTTGTAATTTCCAAAAGAATACCTACCATGTAATTGTTCTCTTATCATATCTATTGATCCTCTGAAATATGCAAAATATGTTTAATGCTTCTAAAAAATGTTGATTTTCCATAATTATTTTATTTTATTAGCTAATTGTCATCACACTTTATAAGTGTATTATGATATGTTTTCGAACTACAATTAAATAATACATTGTCTACAGGTATGAAATTCTGGTGATACATGAATAATTATTAAAATTAATGATATACTAAAAAATTGATGAATTATTAAATAAATAAAATTCATAAATAATATTGAATAGTTATTAAACAAATAAGATTAAAGAAATTGTATTTAAAAAATAATTATTAAAATTAAAAATTATTAAATTAATATGATTTTTGAAAAATGAAAAAATAATACAAATAATAATAAAAATATCGCGAAAGACATTCCGCGACGTTTCCAAAAAAACGTCACGGATTCCTTCACACTCTGTGACGTTTTAAAAATGTCGAGAAATGTTAGATAATCCGCGACGTTTTTTAAAACGTCATAGAATGTCAGTATTTTCTGTGACGTTTTACATAAAATGCCGCAAAAAACTTTTACCTACACTACATTCAGCGACATTTTTTGTGATGTATTGACCTTTTTTGGACATTCTATGACATTTTAAAAATGTCACAGAATGCTTGTTTTCTTGTAGCATCTGCAATTTGAAACCAATAATTGCCTTCAGACTTTGCTCTTATCTCATGACATTTATAAAAATATAGAAACCACTTTTAAATCAGTTGATTTGTAATCCAGAAAGCTTGTTGAATGCTTTTAGAGATTTTGACATATGTTATGAGACTAACATAATGCTAAATAGAGCATGTGTAATGAGGATTCATGCACATATTAAAATACTAGTTAGATCACATACCTTCTTAGATAATTTAAGCTTGATATGGTCTTTCTTTCTCTTTTTGTATATTACCCATTTTTATCTACAAAGGGTCAAACTGTAGTATTTAGACATGTATATTTGTTGGCTCTTAAGACATTTGAGAAATGATAATGATCTTTTAGAATTTTTTAGTGAGTCTTTGTATGGATATTTGAGAAGATAAAATTACTTTTTATACGTATCAGAGTTCATAGAGTCCGAAGCCACTTTGATGAATTTGAACTTTAAGTTGGTTATACCCTCTAAACTTTGTTAGATTGAAATTGATGTTAATAAATTATATCTATTTTGAATTGAATGTCTTCAATATTAATTTCATCAAATTAATTGATATCGCTAATTATTTCTAAACATTATTACACTCAAATGAATCAATTTGTAACTCCAAATATAAATGAATCCTTATTTTGAATGTCTAAATAAACTCAAGCAGGTAAATATAAAAACTCATTAACCTGATTTACCAAAATTCCAAATTTACAAATTATTAAATATTTTTTCACTTAATACAAGTTTTGAGTCTTCCAAATGAAACTTTTAACACTTAATTTTATTTATAATTACTCCTATTACCCACAAATCGTCTTTGATATATTTAAAAGCTGTGAGGCCCCCCATTGCTAATTCAACAATTCTTCCAACTCGCTCCCATCTTTTTGATACCTTCAAATTAACACTAACCAAATCGTTTAACTTAATTGCTAACCAAGTTTTAAATCAACTAATTATTAATTTGTATAATATATCAGGTTCACTAATTTATTTAAATAAGTTAGTTAATTATACATACATATATATATATATAATGAGAGATTGATGTACCATATTTTCGTTTTTATTATTAAAAAATTATGAATTTATAGATTCAGGAGAATGAATTGCCAACTGGAAACAAAAAGATACTGAAATTGAACTCTTAGGAGGCATATTAGACATGCGTGTTACATGAACTCAAAACGGAAATGTTTTTGTTTTTCTAATAGATACAATATCAGAAAGCGAGAACATAAATACATTGGGAGCTCCTTGTGGTCATGGATTCATATCTTATGGTAAAAGCTAGCTATAGAAGGAGTTCAGATCTCTTGTCCAATTTTATGGTGTTTTATTGTGTCCAATGAATCTCAGCCACTCATTTATGCGAGTCTCATATTTATTTATGCGGGACCCACGTAAGATCCACGTAACTAAATGAATGAGATTTATTGGACACAATAAGACACCATAAAAATTGGACAGATGATCTTGTCCCCTGTAGAAGACCGTTCCTGTCTGGAAATCTGCAATTAAGACCGGTTACCGAGAACGCTTACATAGTAGCGAAATATTAGAGAACAAAGAACACTTAAAATACAAAAACCATGCAAAAATACCTTACCACGAACATTGGATCTCAATTGACCACTCTACCGTCACCTGTCTCCTTTATGATTGCTGAAATACAACTGGAACTCCTTGCTATACTGCCCTTCCTTTGAGCAGCTCTGTCCCTTGGACTCGTGGACTTTCCTCTAATAACTGAGCTTTTCTTTAAGATCTCTCGCATGGTCTCCGCCTGGCACAGCACAGGATATGCCCTACCAACTTTATTAAACCTTAAACAAGCACTTATGTGATCGTTCAGGGCTTCCTCTCTCTTGCCTCCGTTTTTCTCCATTTCTCGGTTGACAGCCTCTGCACATAGCCCACAAACGAATTTCCCCGAGAACTTGTCACGCACTCGCTTTATGTACTCACGAGTGCACTCTTCACACATGCCACAGCCCTCGCACTTTGCATTCTCCACCTCTGGTATGGAAGCAAGGTTTGTGTCCGTCGTTTCCTTGCTTAGCTCCGATGAGATGTCGGAGATGGTTCGTTGTAAACTTTCCATTGAAAGTCTGTGAGGTATGTGAACCTTTTCGCTATTCTTTGGGTACGAGGCAACGAGTGGTTCTCTGTTTTGCGCCATAGGAATTGTAGTGAAGATTAACAAAGAAAATGGTGCAATTAACGTATTGAAAGATAGGAGAGTAATTAACATCCAATAAATAAGATGAAGTGACAGAGAAGTTGAGTACTAATGGGAGAAAGCTGAAACTTGTGAAAAAGGAAAAGGATCATATGAAGGTGTATTTGATAACTGAACTACGTACTTAGAGGGACACTATTCATGAAGAGGATTTCTTCGATGTTATAATCACGAGAAAAAAGTGCTCCGAATAATAGAAATAATTATATGAGGCCCAGAAAATTTTAATATTTGTCTTAGTGCATAAGTTGTTGAAGTGAATTAATTTTGATTTTAATTTTTAAAGTCTAAATAGAATTTAAAGTTTGGAAAAACTATTTCATACTTTTAGAATAATGTTTTTTTTAATGTTTAGTTTTGCTAAGATTAAGTTCGTTGTGATGTAGTGAGGGTTTTAGTCTAATATGTGATGTGTATGTTCAGTTTCATATTAAAAAGAAGACTAGATATAAGGATAATTTTTTAAGTATATGAAAAAGACGATTAATCAATTCTTAAATAGTTATTTTTAGGTCTACAATTATTGAAACTAAAAATTAAAATTGTTCAAAGGTTAATTTGTTGAGGAATAACAATAAAAAAAGATGAATAAATAATTCCTTTTCAAATATGGGTGGGTATGATGGATGATAATCAATTAAAATGTATCACATTTTGATATAAACGTAAATGTTCGTAAAATTTTTGGTATCTTTAATATTTTGTAATTTACTGATGTGTATAATAATCTTTATGAATTGGTTCTTATTATGATGATTTGATACACTTGTAATATATCAATTTCAATGATGTAATTACGAAGAATCATGCTTGTTTCATAGTTGATTGTAAAAATCTTTAGTTTTTGGGTGCTTATTCTTTACATATTTTGTTTGCTGTTATTGATATTTATTATAAGATGATATTCATTAACTAATACAACAAAAATCTATTTCATAGGTCTATATGTTTCATATTTGTAAGGGCTAAGTTAGTTGTTATTTAGAAATTTTATTACATATTTTATATGAAACTATATATCATTCTCTTATGTTTGATTCATTGTTGTGAAGGTGATGATTTTGAGGATCAATCATAGATTTGAAAATAACTTTTTTCCATAAATTTTGGATTGAGGTGATTCGAGATGCATTGGAAAGCTAACTCAAAGATCTACAACTCTATAGAAGACTTAGAACAAAACTGGTGTTAGATGTGAAGCATATCTAGCCAGATTCACGAAAATTTGTATTTGAAAACCTTCAGAACAAGATTGACCAAGCTTGAAGTGTAAGAGGCATTGATTCTTGTAATAAACACTTTAAGGATATATGAAATTATAAGTTTAATCACCTTAAAACTCTTTTATGTAACCCTATCGTATAAATACTTTCATTAGTGATCATTCTAAGGGACTTTGGAGGCTTGTGACAACCTCATTGTCACTAAACTTTTTGTTTTATGGTTTCTATGCTTCAAGGAAGATTTAGAACCAGATTAAGAGGATCTAATGAAAGCTCTTTTTCTCTTCTTTCCTTTATATTAAAATTTTTTATTATAATTGTAATGTCCCACCTCTTAAATTGTTAAAGGATCTAACATGTTAGACTGTTGAGTCACATGAGTGACATAATATAGAATGAATTGGGCACATTTGTGATATGATTGTAGTTATATGCATAGTATTAGCATACACACATGAATTGTGATTTAGACAAATTGCATTCAATTGACATATTCCGGGGTATGAAATTAAAATGAATATGACATGAATGTGCAATTCCAATGTCTTGTACTTTGAATTACCAATAACAAGAATTGATGGACTATAATTGCTAACTTAGAATTTATTGTTACAATTGAGAAATTGATGAATTAAAATGTATATTTAGTCTAGGTAAAATGTCAAGTAGCAAGACAAGTGGATACATGAAAAATTAGAATGACAAAGCTTATAAAATGAGTGACATTTGGCGTACATAATTGAGTGACATTTGGCATAGAGATTAACTGACGTATGGCAGCTTAAGACGAGGACATATGGCAGCTTAATAAGAGGGCATGTGTACCATTTAAGGGGAAGACAAGTAGCTTGCTTCCTTATAGGACAACTGTCCCTAAATAAGGAGACTTATCTTAACTCCGCTAATGACACATGTATATGTCAAACGCTTTCCTTAGATGTTTCTACTGGAATTTAGTCTCCCTCCTTCCTTATATTTCCGAAATACACTCATAACCCTATAGGTTTGAAATTCTGCTTTACTTCTGCTCATAGTCACTTTAAGATTCATATAATATTATGCTCAAAGATAGTTATAATTTGCTATCATCTACTTGCCTTTGCTAGAACACATCTACTTCCACTTTGTGTTTGGATGATCTTGCATACATGGAGAGCTAAATTAGCTTGATCTTTAAGCTAGAATTTGATCTAGATAAGTGAGTAAAAGATTGATATTTATGGCATGTTATAATAAAGAATTTATGATGATGAAATTGGGATGAATTGTATATAATATTGATGATGAATTGTGCTGGAAATTTCTGCATGAACTTGAATACTTTTTTGTTGTGTTCTTGATATATGAACAGTAGGTTATAGATTGTTTTATAGATCAATTAGATTAGGATTTGAAGTATAATGAAGGTGAATTCACTCATCCCACGATCGTGGGATTTATAAGGCTCCTTCCTATAGCCGTGGGAAATACTTAGGAAGGAGAAAAGGCTGGTTTTGTACAATTATTGGACTATATAAGATTAAGACACTTTATAATGGTATAATTGGACTTGGTTTGGGCTTGAAATGAACCTAGAAAATTGCTTGATTAAGTGATTAAGTGCTTGATAAGTTTAAGTTTTTAATTGAGGTTATGAATTAAGGAATAGAATGATTGATATCAATGTATATGAATTTGAGAAGTAAGAGTTGCTAATGGTATAAAGATGTTCATATGAATGCAAATGTGATTCAAAGGATACAAGAAATGCATTAGGTATGATTGAATGAGAATTGGGAAATTGTGTGAATACTTAATGCTTAGAAAGAATTGATGAATGTATGATTGATGAATTTAGGGTAATCGAACTTACCTAAAGCATAACCTAATTGCAAACAAGTTATTTACAAGCTATGATGAATGAATGATCAAAATTTATGAATAAGGATACATACTCGGGATAATTAATTGAGCATGCATTGAAACATGGGCTATATACATATGAATGATTGAGTAATCATATGATTGATAACTTAAAGAATTGTGAACTTTGTGTGGTGTTGTAAGAAAATAGATACACAAGTGATTGCCAACATCCAAAAATTGTCGGTTCACCAAGGCAATGGTTTATATGGAATGTACTGTGAGTTAACTTAGATGTTTACTCACTATACTTAAATTGTTTTTAATTAACTGTTAGATATTAAATTGTTACTGATATGATTATGATAATTTCGAACCATCAATTGTCCAAATATTTGGGATTATACTAAAAGTTCTTTTTAATGGTATATGCAATATGGAATATGTTCTCAACTAAATGTTGAATGCTGGACGTAGTTCTGATGAATATGATAAATGACTGTGCACATTGAATGAAAGTTATTGATAGCATATTATGTGAAATAATGCATTTCATCATATGAATATGCATGATCAGATAAAGGAGATATGACTAGAGTGACCAATGTGAAAAAGAACTTAAAGCTCATAAATGTGCACAAAGGGCTACAGGCCCAACGATTAATAAACTTGGTATCCACAATGGATACGGGACAGTATGTGAAATGAGCCTAGTATCCACAAGGGTTATGAGACAATTAAATAGATGCTTGGTCACAATAAAATAAAAATGAAAATGGAGTCTCATGTGCATTTGCATATTTATATCATTACTTATATCATGTGAATGATTGCAAAGAATGAATAAATTGAGTTGATATAATGATAAGTAATGTTTGTGTACATGTTGATGATATGAATGATTGGATTATTTTGAAATGATTATATGAAATGTTTGTATTCACAATGGACTTGTTGAAATATGATGTATATTATGCTCAGGTAATCAATACTAAATGATGTAATATATGGGATTTGATTCTGAACGATGTGGTATACAAAGTTGGATATTATGAAATACTTACGAATTTGGTTAAATACTTGTGATATTTGTGTTCTGTTTTGAGTGAGCACATCGATGATGGTTCACTCACTGAGTTTGCAAAACTCATCAAAATTGCAAATGTTGATTTTCAGGTTCAAAGGATATCTGCCTAGTCTAGTTGAAGTAGTTTCTGTATTTGGACATGGGTCAGTGTCGGGATCAGTTGTACCTGCAAATGACATAGTTATGTTGTATCAAGAATTGTATCTCTCAACTGTTGTATAATGTACATATGAATTTTGGAAATGAAATGACATTCGAGGTTGTATATATTTGTAAATGAAATGGGGCAATATGATTGTGAATGAAATGATTGAAAATGAAGATTTGAAATGCTTTTGTTTTGAAATGATTAAAATATGTAATGAGTTGATATATGGTGCCTTTAAAATTTGGAAATGCGAATATCTTAACATGCCCTTTTGTGGAGTATGTTCCCTAATATCCTTCGGTATATCAGGCATATGCTCCATGGTAGTGGTATGTTACATTTTAGTATCAGAGCCTAGGCTTAGTATCTTACATGGGCATTTTTCATAGTATACGTGAAGTTACATGCATCTCAAACATGACATACATTGTCATTTTCAAGTAATGTTCAATTAAGCATGCAGTGGCAATTGATCCCTAGTCTTAGTTGTATTTAAATGAGTCACACGCATGAACATTTGTTAAGAGTCTACACGGTTAGAAACAATGAGAAGAATGATGATATGTCATAATGTGAGAAAATGGAAATTTATAAATATTATGATATAGGAGAAACTACATGGTTCGGCATGTTAGACATCGATTCAATGTATTTATATTTGTGGTTATATCATTGAATATGACAGTAGTGTTGTGTTAGGGTTGTATACCTTTGAATTGATGTGGAAGTAAATATATTTTCATGGATTTGACGAAGAAAAGAATAGAGATGTAAGTAAAAGTGATGGGATTTAAAGTGTGTAGATAAAATTGAAAGGAAATCAAAATTTCTATTATCTTGAGAGGTTGAACTTGGAACTGGAATGGTTGTTTAATTATCATGTTAAGAGTTTATGAGTTAGTATAAAGTTATATTATTGGATTTGATATCAGAATTTCATAATAGTTATGTATCTTATATTTCTGAATTCATTCGGAACATATTTAAGTAAGATGAAGTAAATGATAGCGATATATATGGAAGTCCTCAAGGTTAAGTTAATCAGTTATTGTGAGTACACATTTGATAGTGTGGTTACTTTGGTGAATGATGTTACTGAGCACATATGTAGTACATGTTTGGATATGGTATAGGGAGTGATCTATGACATATTGAATTCTATTAAGTCTTAGTCCCTAAAGGTAAAATTATGAGATGAATCAGAGTAGCGAGGGGAAGCATGGAATTATGTGAATATATTGAAATGGTGACTACTAAGGATAGGTAACTTTTGTATGGTCATAGAATACTTAAATGTTATCTAGAATCAATTGAGGTCAAGGTATCGTTAGCTTAAGATATTAGTTGGTGACTTTTCGAAAATAAATCTCTAAATAAGATGCAACAATCTTAATGGTACATACCAAGGCATAAGAGTAAATGTACATGCCTATTGTTTGACTGAGCTTTAGTATATAGAACACTCTGATTATGTGAGATATGGTAGTACATAATCTTATTGAGATATTATGAATGGATAAAAAGTAACGACGAAAATAGTTGACTGATAAGGATTTCGTGAACAGTACAAATCATTGAGGAAAGAAATTTTCTTTTTAATGAGAACTTTCACTGAATTGTATCATGTAGACCATATGTTCCATTTTTATGAATGGATAAATATTGAACGAATCATAAGTAAATATTGGAGTCGGATAATTATGATACTTAGGCAAGAGAAGCTACATGGGAAACTGAAGAGAACATAAGACAACATTACCCCCATCTGTTGAATCAGTCAGCTAAGAATTTCAAGGACGAAATTTCTTAAAAGGGGGGCGGGGAGAATTATAATGTCCCATCTCTTAAATTGTTGAAGGATCTAAAGTGTTAGACTATTGAGTCACATGAGTGACATCATATAGAATGTAGATTATTGAGTCACATGAGTGGCATCATATAGAATGAATTTGGTACATTTTTTATATTATTTTATGATTGTATTCATATGCATAATATTAGCATACCCACATGAATTGTGATTTAGACAAATTACACTAAATTGACATATTCTGGGTATGAAATTAAAACGAATTTGCAATTCCAATGTTTTGTACTTTAGATTACCAATGACAAGAATTGATGGACTATAATTGGTAACTTGGAATTTATTGTTACAATTGAGAAATTGATGAATTAAAATGTACATTTAGTCTAGGTAAAATGCCAAGTGGCAAGATAAGTGGATATATGGAAAATTAGGATGAGAAAGCCTATAAAATGAGTGACATTCGGCATACATAATTGAGTGACATTCGGCTTAAAGATTAAGTGACATATGGTAGCTTAAGAAGAGGGCATGTGTACCATTTAAGGGGAAGACATGTAGTTTTCTTCCTTGTAAGACAAATGTCCTTAAATAAGGAGACACTTATCTTAACTCAGTTAATGACACATGTATATGGAAAAGGCTTTCCTTAGATGTTTCTACTGGAATTCATTCTTCCTCCTTCCTCACATTTTCAAAATACACTTATAACCCTATAGCTTTGAAATTCTACTTTACTTCTGTTCATAGTCACTTCAAGATTCATATAAGATTATGCTCAAAGACAGCAATAATCTATCATCTCCTTGCCTTTGTTGGAACCAATCTACTTCCACTTTGTTCTTAGATGATCTTGCATGCAAGGAGAGCTGAATTAGCTTAGTCATTAAGTTAGAATTTGAGCTAGAAAAGTAAGAAAAATATTGATATTTATGGCATGTTATAATAGAGAATTTATGATGATGAAATTGGGATGAATTGTATATGATATTGATGATGAATTATGCTAGAAATTTCTACATGAACTTGGATACTTTTCTGTTGTGTTCTTGATGTATGAACATTAGGTTATGGATTGTTTTATGGATCAATTAGATTACACTTTGAGGTATAATGAAGGTGAATTTATGTTGAAGAAAGGTGCTAATATAGTGATCTTGAAATGGCAATGGAACTAGGATATATGATTGATTCTGAATGATAGTTTCTGTTTTAATTTTGATGTGTGAAAGATAATGATTTGTTAGTTGTCTAATGAATGATTTTTGAATTGGGTTTGGACATGAATTTGATAAGGGATTAATCGTGAATAAGGTAGAATTGAAGTGAAAATGATGGAATTTGGTCAAGGTGTGTTGGATAGAGTATGAAGGAGATAAAAATTAGAATCAAAATGAAGGTTATGGGTAAGTGAACCTTCGGTTCACTCATCCCACGATATTGGGACTTATAAGTCTCCTTTCCATAGTCGTGGGAAGTACTTTGGAAGGGGGAAAAGTTTGGTTTTGGGCAATTATTGGACTATATAAGGTTAAGACACTTTATAATGGTGTAACTAGACTTGATTGGGGCTTAAAATGAACCTAGAAAGTTTCTTGAATAAGTGATTAAGTGTTTGATAAGTTTAAGTTATTAATTGATGTTATAAATGAAGGAATGGAATGACTGACATCATTGTATATGAATTTGAGAAGTAAGATTTGTTAATTGTATAAAGATGTTCATGTGAATGCAAATGTGATCAAAGGATATAAGAAATGAATTAGGTATGACTGTATGAATTTGGGAAGTAAGATTTGTTAATGGTATAAAGATGTTCATGTGAATGCAAATGTGATCAAAGGATATAAGAAATGAATTAGGTATGACTGTATGAGAATTGGGAAATTATGTTAATACTTAATGCTTGGAAAGAATTGATGAATGTCTGATTGATGAATTTAGGGTAATCAAACTTACCTAAAGCATAACCAAATTGCAAACAAGATATTTACAAGCTATAATGAATGAATGATCAAGATTTATGAATAAGGGTATATACTCGGGATACACAATTGAGCATGCATTGAAACATGATTTATGTACATGTGAACGATTGAGTAATCATATGATTGATAACTTAATGTACTATGAACTCTGTGTTTGTATTGCAAGAAGATAGCTACACAAGTGATTGTCAACATCCAGACACCGCCGGTTCACCAAGGCAATAGCTTATCTGGAGCGTACTATGAGTTAACTTAGATGTTTACTCACTATATTTGAATTGTTTTTAATTAACTATTAGACATTGAATTGTTACTGATATGATAATGATAATTCTGGACCGTCAATTGTCCAAGGAGCTTGATATTTGATATTGTATTGGAAGTGCTTTTTAATGGTATCTGTAATATGAAATGTGTTCTCAACTAAATGTTAAATGCAGGACTTAGATATGATGAATAAGATAAATGACTACACTGAATGAAAGTTATTGATAACATATTATATGAAATGATGCATTTCATACCATGAATATGCATGATCAGATAAAGGAGTTCTGATTAGAGTGACTAACGTGAAAAAGAGCTTAAAGCTCATAAATGTGCACAAAGAACCACAGACTTAATGATTACTGAGCCTGATATCCATAATGGGTACGGGACAATATCTAAAATGAGCCCGGTATCAATAAGGGATATGGGACAGCTAAATAGGTGCTCAATGATAACAGAATAAAAATGAAAGTGGAGTCTCATGTGCATTTGCATATTTATATCATTATATGTATCATGTGAATGATTGCAAAGAATGACTAAATTGAGTTGATATAATGATATGCAATGTTTGTGTACATGTTAACGATATGAATGATTGAAATTAATGATTGGATTATTACGAAATGATTATATGAAATGTTTGTATTCATAATGGACTTGTTGAAATATGATGTATAATGTGATCAGGTAATCAATACTAAATGATGTAATATATGGGATTTTATTCTAAAAGATGTGGTTTACAAAGTTGGATAATATGAAATACTTGTGAATTTGGTTAAATACTTGTGATATTTGTGTTCTTTTTTGAGTGAGCACATCGATGATAGTTCACTCATTAGGTTCGCGAAACTCATCAAAATTGCAAATGCTGATTTTCAAATTTAAAGGAGATCTAGCTAGTCTAGTTGAAGTAGCTTTTGCATTTGGACATGGCTCAATGTTGGGATCAGTTGTACCTGCAAATGTCATAGTTATGTTGTATGGAGAATTGTTTCTCTCAACAGCTGCATAATGTACATGTGAATTTTAGAAATGAAATGACATTTGAGACTGTATATGTTTGTAAATGAAATGGGACAATATGATTTGTGAATGAAATAATTGAAAAAGATTTGAAATTCTTTTGTTTTGAAATGATTAAAATATGTGATGCCGGTAAAATTTGGAAATGTGACTGTCTTAACATGCCCTTTTGTAGTGTATGTTCCCGAATATCCTTCGGTATAAGGGGCATATGCTCCATAAGAGTGGTATGGTATACTAATACTACTTTCATCATGTTTAATAGTTAAAACCCTGGATAGGGTTAGGATTTAGTTTTTGATAGATCTTTTAATTATCAATACATGATCTGATTATCATTTTGGTTGAATTTATCTCTTTATTTTTAATCTTAAATTTATTCCTAGTCACTATATATTCAATTACGAGGATTGTATAAAGGATCGATAGGTGAAGTATAATCAATGCATAGGGAGAATAAATGTTTTACACTAGAGAATGATATTATCCTATACTTTAGTGATAACCAAATAGATTAACTATGCTTAATACAATTAATTAGGTTAAATTGCACATCAAGAGGTGGTAGTTGTCTTATTAAATACACTAATTGTTGGTCCCCAAATTTTTTTCTTGATAAATAAGCATGATTAGATTATTTTGGGGTCTTGCTAGATAAATTTATGTTGGAATTAATTGACATGTTAATATGAATGATATTAGGTGACATGAGTTAAGGGAATTAAAGTGTTAAGGTGGTAACTTATGCATGAAGGGTAGTTTAGGACGATCACTTAAGTGGGAAAGTCTGAAGGCTTTAAAGGAAGGGCAATATGGACATTGTGCATTAATTATGAGTATAAAAGGGAGAAGAAAAGGCTTGTCTTACATGGGAAGAGAGCAAAAATGAAAATTAAAAGGAGAGAAGAGGGAGAGTGTCATATAAGGAGAAGAGAGGGGGAAGAAGGAGAAAAAGCTAGGGTTCTTCATTTCTTGGTGTTCAAGGGGGTTTTTGAAGTTAATTCAAGAAGGAAAAAGAAAGAGGAAGGTTAAAGCTTCCATTAGAGCCAAGAAGCTCATTGTTGGGAGAAGATTCAAGGTAAGTTGAGTTTTAAATCCTTTGGATTTTTGGAGTGTTTTTGGTTTAAAGAGCTTAGGAAATATATGGGTTTAGGTATTCTAGGATCAATTTCATGCATTGGGTTATTTAGGTTTTCCAATTTGAATTATATGGATTTGGGAATTTTTGTCATTGTTAAAGGGAGGCAAGAGTGGCAAGAGGAGCAAGAAGAGACACATCCTTAAACAAGTTTTCAAGCAAGAAAATCAAGGTGGGTGACATTTTTATAATTGAGTAAATAAGCTATTAAAGTTGCTTTCAAATAAATGGAATTAAATGATTTCCAACTACCTTGAAAATGTGCATTTATTGTTCTTTAAGATGGTTTGAGAATATGCCATATGTTTTTATATATGAATTTTGTGAATGAATTTTGAACGATATGGGAATGATTTCAAATTGTTCTATAATTGTTGCATTTGTGGCTTTTAGATGATTTGAGAAATGGTTATATGATTGGTATGGGATTTTGGTTGATGAATTGTGAAATGATGATAGAAATGCATATGAAATATGTCATGCTTATGAAATCAAGTTTCAAAAATGTGCCATATGGGCAAAATGTTTCAAGTTCATGAATTACATATTATGTGGGTTTGTGGTGGTCTGTTTTGTTTGTCAAGTGCACTTGATTAAAAACGTCTCTCCCGCCTGCCCGCTAGTGGCATGGAGCTTCCTTACGGACTCCCATAAGTTCAAGGCTACGCAAGACCATTTTGTGGGATTGCGATAGTACGTTCTGTTCACGGCTATACAGGACCTGTATGGGAAATGTGTAGTACGTTTCGTTACGGATCCATCCAAACCATTATGATGTGCTTATGTGTTTACATGTGTTGAAAAGTTTGATAAATGTTTAATTTATGTGAATTGTGATTTGGTTTGACAAGTTGAGAAATAGATGTTTTATGGATTTCGTGATAAATTGCTATGATCATGAAGGTTTTCAAGGATTTTTGTTTATTACCGATTATAAAACTGTTACCCACGAGCGTTAAGCTCACCCCACTCCTTCCCCTCCACAGGCGAGTGGGGTGTTGTAAAGTTTTTTTTTGGCGAGAAATTATTGTTTTTTTTGCAAAGTTTGTATTTTGGATTATGTTGTAAGGTGGCTCGAAATGCCCACTAAAGCGTTGTAAAACTCTTATTTTGATGCGAATGAAATACATATACATTATGTTTGTTTATGGCTTTTTAAGTTCTTACATTGCTATTTTCAAATTTTCATAAGGGTAGGAATTGTGTTCTGAATTCAAGGCAAAATCTGCTATGATCTAGGTAAAACTGGTAATATTTGTCTTTTTGGAAGATGTGGATGATCTTGTAGCTTTCCAACGATATAAAGTTTGTAATTTTTGGATATCGGAGTGGAAAGATATGGTTGTTACAAGTTGTGATGCTACATAGGATGTATGTATAGGACAACTTTGGTAAATTGTAATATCCCGTTTCCATACAAAGGGTTAGAACCCTAAAAATTTGGTACATGTGAGATCAATCAGAGAAATTAGGAAAACACATCCCATGCTCATGCATTATATAAGGTGCACATGCACATAAATAGTGGATCTTTGCACATAACAATAATTGTACATACATTCATTGACATTCCAGGTATAATTGTTAATAAATGTGATTTTTTTGTGAATTGTGAATTATTGATATTGAAAATGGATTTGGAGAGTGAAATTGTTGATTTGCATTTTTGGAGAATTTTAGGAAAAATTTTTTCTGAAATTTTTGGGGGGTAATTTTTGGACTAGAAAAAATGCCAAATGATAGACCAATTGATAAATGGTAGTAGAATTTACTGTCAATTGGAAATGAAATGGTTGATACATGACTTGTCTTTAATTAGGGGATAATTGGAGTAGGAATTGGGTTTAAATGGATTAGTTTAATAGGTGTAATATAGTTGGCCCATGGAAAAGTGGACATGTGGCAAGTGACAAGTGTCACTTGCCAAGCCATGTCTTATAACTATTTGTTTAAGTGTTTAAAAACCCATTCTTGCTCTCTCTCACGATACACTCTCTCTTAAAAGC
>JAOQMQ010000008.1:18121383-18133806 GCA_027563845.1 Erythroxylum subrotundum
CTTAACTAATTCTAGATATTTTATTATTATCAAAACATAAAGGGATTTAATTTGTCAACCACCATTGGTCCAACAAGTGAGAGGTCGGTTGGGAGAGCATGATTAGGGTATGAACACACATAGGCCTTTTTAAGCATATCTTGATCTATAGAGCTTCGATTAAGATGATTCTTGCTTCAACACAAACTAGATACTTAGAGCTACACCTTCTTTGAAGAAGTCAAGTTGTGATTTTGATATTTGACTGGTGTGGGCACACCACTCTTATGAAGGATGGCTAATGACCCCTACAGGGTAATAAGCACTAGGTTTTTGACTCCGAATGTTGGGCTCCGGATACGGGGTCCAACACTAATGTTCCTCGATGGAGGGTATAGATACGTTAGGTTAATTGTTATTTTAAACTATATAATCAAGTATGTTTGATAATTAAAATTCTACATATGTAATCACTAAAGCACTAACATTTATCTTCCTAATTTTCTTAGATTAGTTCAATTGTCTTGTTTTCATTACTTTAGAATGTTTATTATATCCCTAAATCTTGTTTATTTTTAGCTAAAATAAGCACTAAACAAGTTTTTGTTTAGCTAAGATTAATATACATAGTAATCTGTTTCCCTATAGGATCAATATTCTAGATTACTTCATTTTTATTGACTTACTACAATGGACATTTGTATTCTTCTAGATTTAGATGATAAATTTTTGACTCCATTGTTGATAAACCACTCAATTTAATTCTATTTTATTTATTTTTTCTTATGTTTTTATAATTTAGATCTCTTATATGTTACATCTTTAGAATTGCCATTATAATAATGCAATTTTGAATCTAGCATCATAAATTCCTAATATTTAGGACCGGATTAAAATGTTAAAGAACCGTGGCAAGGGCTCCGAGAAGGCATGTTTTCATTGTGGCATCTATATACATCCTTCCCATATATGGATAAATGTAGAGAAGGCCTCTTTTTACTATAAAGATACTAGTTATATAGTTTTCTATAGGATGAAGTAACCATTTAAATATCTTTTAGGAAAAGTAAGGAGCTGGAGTAGGTAGCATATAGGACCAATTTGGTGCCTCAATTTCAATTGTACAAACTATAACAAGGTAATAAGATGGAGGAGCATGATTTTGCATTTTATATCTTTCCTAAAAAAGAGTGGATAGATTGGAAAATTTTAAATCTACCATAGACCTACTAGAAAAGATGGGGCAGTCTAATTATGAATCCATTCATAATTTATAGATTCAAATCAAACAAATAATTGGGATGGATGGTGAAATGGGTCAAGAAGAACATTATAGTCATACAGAGATGAACCTAAAAGATCAAGTATTAGCCATAATGTTTAAGAGTTGAAAAAATTTCATACTAAAGATGCTAAAGAGGAGGATGGGCAAAGGCTAGACAAGCATGAGGAAGTGGTAGAGGAAATAATGAAAAGCAATCCAACATTAGTTTAACTACAACTAGTTTGATTATAGTTTTGAATGTAGAGTAGATTTGGACATAAGAAAATTAGCACTTGCCTTTTCTATAATAATTGTGATTCATAGTTTAGAGAAATATAAACCTTGACCTATGGTGAAACTAATTCCATAATTAAACAAGTTTAAAATAGAGGAGAGGATGCTGGATTTATTCTTTTATATATGCTGAAGAATACGAAATTCTCAAAAGATATTCTTTCTAACAAGAAGAAATTCGAGGAGTTATTAGTTACTAAATTAAATGAAGAGGAATTCTATAACTTAGAGGTAGAAGAAGAGGACTGGGACACCTGAATCCTAATAAAACATGAGGAATCTAAAGAGTGTTGGATCTTGAAGAAGAGTGGATACGAGCCTCTAATTATAGGCTCAGAATAAAAGGTGTGACTAGGAAGTTCAGTTGTAAGACTTATAAAGAAGTGCTTATTGGGAGGCAACTCAATATACTAACTCTAATTTCTTTTATTTTCTTAGTTTTTGATTCTTAATCATTTGAATTTTAATTTCTTTTATAGATAGTTTTATTATGAAGTTTTAATTCTACTTCACCAACTTAACATAGATAAAAAGGAGAATTATCTACTTCATTGTCTTTTATGAGTTTTTATGATATTATTTTTTTGAAGTTGAGAAAAAAATTTCATTTTTAAGTATGGGGAAAATCTAAGATTTTTCTTAAATTTTGTGCACTAACTAAATTTTTTTAGCTTTATGTTTTTTGTGTGTTTTAGGTTAACATTTGTAGTTTTTTCTAATGTTATGTTTAGGTTCTCATTAGTTATTTTAGGTTAATGACATAAGTGTATATATGATTCGATGTTGAGATGGGTTGTTGATCATGGTTTTTTTATGTGTGCAAGTTTTAATTAATTAAGCTCGATAATCTGCAAGCACACGAGTCGTTCGTGTAGTACTTAAGGGGTCGATCCCACGACGAGGGATAATCTAATCTTAAAATGTAAGGCCAAAACAAATCGCAAAAATTCAAATGTAACGAAACTAAAATAATAATACAATTCAATCAAACAAAGCAATTCAAGAATCAATCACGGAAAATATTAACAAATTAACAATTGCAACGCACACTCAAGAATCAACATAAGGAACTACTAATTGAGAGAAATCTAATTTTACCTATCCTTAACGCTAGCGTAATCAATTATGAATTACAAGAATATTGGTTCTAGACGATCTTAGGATTAATTACTCTTTCTCGAGTTATAACCATTAACCCTAATTTCTAAACCTTAATCAGATTATGGAAGTTGCATTTTCTCAATTAACAACCTATCCAAAACCCTAATTAGATCTGAAGTTGTCTAATAAATTATCAGAAACTATTGTAAGATCTCTCTTCGCACAATTTATCGATTTGATTTAATTCTTGTTCTATTAAATTGCCTAACTCTCATAGCCCAATTTTATTATTTTTCTGTCAATTTACCCTCTCAGTTTATCACCAAATTACACAATTGCAGAAATTAAATCACAATAAATCCAGTAAAACATACACAATCAAATTTCATTAAATCAAAGATAAAACTCCGAATGTGAGTTTAGAAGCAACATCAACATCCAAAAAATCTTATTGACAACTATTATTCCAATTCTATATAATAATAAAATTGAAAATAATAGGAAATACGAAATTGAACGGACGACGGGAGGCAACGACGTCAGGAAACTCCTGATCTAGGAAGTACGTCGAGTTGGCTTCTTCTCCACTTCTCTCTTCCTTCTTCTTTGGATAATTCACTCTAGGTTTTCTCTCAAAAGTAGCTGATGCAAAAGCTCCCTCCTCTCCTTTTTCTTATTTTTTAAATACCTTTTGTGTTCTGAGCAGCCCTAGGATTTTTTTTGGGTCAAAAAGGTCCAAAAAATCTCTTAAAACTTGACGTTTTTGAGTATCTACGCGTCTACCCAACGCAGGTCACAATTCTGGCGTTGCTTGCGACGATCATGGGCTACATCTGAGCCTTCTGTCACGCTCATGGAAAGCAGGCCACGATCGTGTGCCATGTCCTGAGCTTATGTCACTATCGTGGCATGCAAGGCCACATTTGTGGGACAACTTCAGCTTCTGTCACGATCGTGGCTTGTTGTGCCACGATCTTGGGTTGTTGTTTCAACCCGAATGTCTTCGAAATTTTTCCATTCTTCGATTTTAACCCTGAAATACTAACAAACACATCAAGGTACCTCAAAAACATAATATTTAAGCTCAAAAGCTTGAACTAACTCATAAAACACAAATAATTAACAAACTAACATAATTCTAACCTAAACACATACTAAATGATTGAATTAACAGCTAAACACATATCAAACTATGCCCTAAAACTCGATGCAATTGACACTTATCAGTTGTTAGAGGTTAAATGCAAAATATGATTAAAAGATTGCAATGTAAACTTGACTTTGTGAATGCTAACAAACCAAATTTGTTAAGAAAAGATGCTTGCATTTGATTGGAGTATCTCGTCAGTTATTGTATACAAGGAAATAAGCATGAGGGGATGGTGATATGTATAAAGTGGCAATGAAAAATGAAATTCAAGCAAATTGAAAAAAAATAAAGAATAAAAATATAATTATTTAATAAAATGTAACTAATGTGTAAAGTAGTGTTAAGAAATAACAGGTTAAAAAAAATGCCAAAAGCCAATTGGTATAGATTCTTGTACTTGAAAAAGAATTAAGGAAGAGGAGGATTTTTGCATGATAAGAGGAGTTGGTGGAGATTTTTATATTATTTAGATGATATACTTGCCCTACTAATTGTAAATTTATGTCTTTTTATCTTTATTTTTTCTTTCCCTTCATTTTTTTTACTCACTTATTCTTTTGATCCCATTACAACTTTATTCAAAGTCTTTTTTAATTATTGACTATGCAAATATATTTCAATAGAAGAGATTAGATGATTTTAAAACCTATAGTAAGTTCAATTTCACAAAAAAAAAATGATGTGTGTACCTCACCCAAAATTCAAGCACTTGCATGAATGAGTGATACCTTATGAGAAAATTGTCAAATTAAAGTATCTGAACTTAATGAAGGACGTAGAATAGTATTTGTATTGTTTTGTTTGTATAGTTATTTATTTGAGAAATATTATTTGTTTAAGTTATATAATTCAATTGAGACTTAGGTTTGTATATCTTGTGTTGTTAACATGAGGCTAAGTTATGAGTTTAGATTGAATTTTTTGTGTATCATTATAGTAAATCTTAAGGAAATTATAACTCTTCCACTAAGGACACCTAGAGGTTTAAAGGCTTGTGACATATGCTAAATGCCTCTATAACTCTTGTTTTAGTTATGAGCATTTAATTGGTTAAAGTTACTTGTTATTTGCTTGAGGACAAGTAATGAGTTAAGTATGAGAAAATTTGATAGATCCATATTTTGCATATTTATAGGGGCTGAGGTAGTTGTGAAGTATATGATATTATCTTATGTTTAGTTTATTATTTTTAGGTGATGATTTTAAATGGTAATCGTAGATTTTAAGCATAACTTTATTTAGGTCAAGTTGGAAAAGGCCTTTTTTAATAGTTTATAATATAATTATGATATAAATGCCAATTTTTGAGTAAGGAAAAAAAGGAAAGAGGATCTTAGATTTAGCATACTATAACATACAAATAAGAAAAAAAAAAATACAGATCTTGTAAAGAAACCTCAATAAATGCTATTTCTTTTAATGGCACCGGAGAATTATTAAAAAAAAAACATAGGCTATCCGGTTACTATTAATCACAACATTTTCCCAAGGCATTAGCAGCTAAATGACAAGATGGTTTAAAGAGCAGTCTGGCATATGGTTAAGGACATATCGTCCATACTTGTTAGTAACGAGTTACTGAGTAATCTAGGATTTCTCGTCTTGGTTTAGAAAAACTTGAACAGGTGCATCTTTCGGTTCCTGAAACAGAAACGTGCATGAATCCTAAAAGAATAAAGAATCACGAGAAAGTTAGGAGGTGCATGTGAATTAAAGTGAAAAAAAACGAGAGAGCTTGTAGTGGTACCCAAAGGATAAAAAGTGTGCTTCAAAAGTTTCCAATTTCACAAGTTTCTTGAACGAAAGAAGAAAGGAAGCCCTTTCTTACTCTTTCGTTTCGGCATTATTAGAAAAGGATTGTCATTTTACGTGGAAGCTGCTTAAGGCGGAAAGAAATAGTAGGATAAGATATCATGATATTCAAAGCCTGTTATGAGCATTTAGTCGGAGGAAATGCAGTTCTGATCAGAAAAGTTCGCTGCAGTGTTTATTTTTTGCTTTCTCTGCTCCTTTTTATCTTTACAATCTTTTATTTAAAATCAAAATTGAACCACCTGGTTGACTGAGCAAATTAATCGAACACCGATAGCAAAGTATAATAAGGAAGTATATGATATGTGTGCCTCCATGGGGTCTAATCCATTTAAAATTTAAGCATCTCAAAAGCATTAACCAAAAGATGACCTGATGCCCTTGAGCTAACCTGTGGCGGAGTTACTTTCTACCAGAGGGATGGAAGAAAGAAAAGAAGTGCTTATTCGAACGTGCAATCTAAAATATGAAAAAAGTTCTGGACTTATTTTATCAATAAAAAAATCATATTCCAAAATAAAATATAGCTAATTTCAAATATACTAATGAAAGAGATGACATTAAAATAAATGTAAACAAGCATACAAGTACGTCAACAATAAATAAGAGATCTGAATGGAATGATTATATGGCCTCAAAATTGTGAAATAACCATACAACTAGCTCTAATTAAAATAGTTTTAACCTAAGAAATTTGTCAAATGCATAGATATAGAAAATAAAAAAAGAATAAACTTGATAGAAAATGAATGCAATTCCTAAATATGATTTTCTCATCATTGGACTTTTTTTTGTGAAAAATAAGTGATAGATTGAATTAGCTTGTTCAAAAACACCAAATACATGGTTATTGTAATAAAAGCCTAGCCTCCTACAAAAAAACTCGTACTAGCAAGGCTAGAAGAGTTACATTCCATAAGCAACTTTACAAAGAAAGTTTGGATCTTATTTCTCGAGATAGGTGATTTACAAAATCACGAGCTTGGGTTGGAAGTCTAAGCTTAAGGATGAATTTGGTTAGGTTGAAATAGTATCTGGCCTTTAGAGTTCCCAAAATTTTTTCATATTTCTTTCCTTCCATACAAGATATACACGCATTCCAAAGGCAATTATGCTAAATTAATATGTACTAGGGCAAGTGAGGTTGAACAAAAGGAGATAGTTCCAAAAGGAGAATAAGAAAGAACGCTTGAAAAATAAGTAGGGATGACAAATGTGGTTCGGCCTAACTCGACCTAGCTTGACTTCAGACCAGGATGACTGGGCCACGGGTCGAGATAGCTTGGCTATATCGGGCTAAGGGTCAGGCCAGGCCGGGAAGGTATAAAACGAAATCATTTTCTATTTTTAAAAAATATTAAAGTTTGCCCGGCCTGGCTGGTGATCTAGCCATGGGCTGATTGGGCCATTGCCATCTTTAAAAATAAGCACTCATGTGTCTCCTACTCACAACCCCAGAATACATATCGAGTGCTATTTAATGGAAACTAAAACATGTCCCTAGTTCCAAATCTCGAGGAGCCTCCTAACTAAAATATAGAAGAGTGGGATGGGGTAGTGTAAGAGTCCTATATGAGACTATAAGTTTGCATTATTGGATGAGATCCCATTAGTAGCTTCCTCCAAGAGGCATTGGAGAACTTCATTAAACTATGTTATGTCCATTGCACACAATTAGGAGAGGATGGATCTAGGGTGTAGCTTGGAAGCAATTGAATTATATTTTCAAATCCTCTAATGGAACGGAATGGCCAGTGCCAAAAGTTATTCACCAAGATGTCTATAACCTTAGTGTTTATAGGTATAGTTGCTTTAAGCATGTTAAATTTTCTAAGCTGGTGCAAAGGTCCTACCTTATGCTAGTTATCAAACTAGAAGCTAGTATCTTTACCATTGCCTATTTTGCTTTTAATATGGTTTTGTATGAATCTTTTGGTGAGCATAATTTATTGAAAAGTGTAGGAGTAAGTAAGTTTGATATCCATTGATTAGATGCTTTTATCTTTTAGCTGGTATATGTGGATCCACTTCACCTACAAGTTATTGCAAAAATTTTCCATGATCTTATGGCTATAAGAACCTCAAACATTCTTCTTATTGAACTTAATCTAAGATCACCATTCTGCTTACGAAGACAAAGGGTGCCTCACTTCACACTAGGGATTTTGTAATGTCTACTACTTCCATTCCATATAAAATCCCTTATAAGCTTGTCAATTTTCTTCATGATACCCTTAGCTAATGCTAGGTGAGAACACAAATATATATATAGATTATTGAGTATATAATTGCAAGTTAGAGCCTTCCAATATAGAGCAATGATCTGCTACACTAAAACTATAGTCTTCTATCAATGGAATTAATAAGTGGAGACAAGTCTATAGTATTTAACTTCTTAGCTTAAACGGGAACCCTAAAGTATCTAAAAGGAAGTTATTTAAGCTTTAATCCTTGTGAGGAGGAGCATAACTGAGCATTGTTGTAAGAGGGAGTTGAAAAGTAAATATAAAGCTTACTTGGTTGAATCTTAAACCCAATAGCTCTTTAAATGTTTTAAAAGACTTCATCAGGAGGTTGATTGGGCCATTTTCAACTTCATATAGCCACAAAAGATCATCTGTAAAGGCAAGATGGGTAATTTAGAGATCATCACTTCTGTAATGGAACTTGAACCTTAGAGCTTTTACAATATTATTGCTCACTATCCTTTTTAGCATCTCATTATTATTGCAAACATCTATGGAGACAAGGGATTACCTTGTCTGAAGCCTTAAGCTACTTTAAAATGGTTTAAGGGGTCTCCATTAACTAGGATTGAATAGGAAATTGATGAGATGTATGCTTGAATCTGGCTTATAAACTTACCAGGGTATCTAATCACTTATAAGAACTTAATATGAATTCCCAATTGAGTGAATCAAATTTCTTAATGGTTTTTTTTATTGTTTTATTGGATTTATAACCTCTAAATTGCTCCTAAGCAAGAATAAAATTATCTCTAATGCTCCTTCCCTTTATAAAGGCCCTTTAGCATATATTAATGAAGTAAGGAATAGTCTTTATCAATTTGTTAGCTATAATATTGGGAATCAACTTATAAAGCACATTACAACAAGCATTAGGCCTATACTCATTAAAAGTAGATGGATTGGGTACTTTAGGGACAAGAAAACAAAAGGTTTTGTTAAAGTAATAAAAGAAACTTACCAATTTAATTCTAGGACTATATTAGTCACCATTATGTTGTTAGTTCCCAAGTTGACTTAAAACATCTTGCATTAAAGCCATTAGGTCCAAAGGATTCGTTAGGATGGAAACAAAAGAGAGTTGACTTGATATCATTTGGAGCAACCTGCTTGATCTGCATAGGATTAAGTTAAGGATTAAGTGTATATTTAATAGAATTAGTTAGCTAATTAGGTATATTATTGGGGCTAAAGGAACTTCCTAAAATATTCTGGAGTGAGCTTGAGCTAATTCCTTAAGTTTGTTTTGATCAATCACAATATTTCCATTAAGATCCCCTTAAGATACAGTCCTTTTGCTATTCCTTTTTCCTTGAATAGAGTCGTGGAAGAATTTGGAGTTTTTATCCACTTTTTATAGCCATATTATCCTTGCTTTTTTGCCTTAGCTAAAAGTTATAACTGTCTAAAGCTGAATGATACTTCGTCAATGCTTTAACTTTACTAGCTTTAATTATAAGATCATAATGATGCATGTAAAGGAGTTCTTGAACACTATTAAGGATATTAAACGCCTCTCTTTTATCTAGTGGTAGAGGTTCTAAGCTAGTTTTAAGAATTTGTTTACAGTCAAATATAATGGCCTTTAGCATTTAAACATATTTATAAAATTGGGATCCTAAGTAGTCTATATTCATTTTCATTCCAACTAATTACCTAAGTTGAGGATGAAGCAATAGAGACTTCAAGAATCTAAAGGGAGCCTTCCTTTTCCCATTCCCATAATTAATCTCTATTTTTAATAGGGAATGATTTGAGAAAAATTGATTCCAAAGTGAGATTGAATGACTACTAGGGAGATGATCCAGAATCTAGTAACAAAAAATTTATCTAGTTTCTTATGTATGAATATGTTTTCACTTTTTCTATTGCTCTAAGTATAGTGAGTTGTAGTGTATCTGATATTCATAAGGCCTAGCCTAAAGGTTAACTTTAATAGCTCATGAAATCTTGCTTGTACACTTTTCATATTACTTTGAGATTCCAAGAGCGAAAGTGTACATATATAGGCCCCAAAGAGTATTCAAAAATTGACTCTTTGAAATTCCCAAATAGCATTATACACCACATTTATGGATATAAGGGATTAGATTGTTTCTGTACCACCTTATAGTGAATGAATTGATCTAAGGAACAATAACTTTCTAGGTAGAGAATTCGTGGACCACAAGATACAATCAGTCCTCTATTAGGATGGTTTGCATGATTACTAAGGGAAGTTTATTCCTTCTGTGAGAACCAAAGGCCATTCCTATAGTGATCCTCCTTTATTTTTCTCTCTATAAGGCGAATAAAATATGGCTTCTTAAGATTTAGAAGGTCTTTAAAAAATATGGCTTCTTAAGATTTAGAAGGTCTTTAAAAGCCATATTCTTATTAGGATAGCTTAAGCCCCTTATATTCCAAATCAAAAACTTCATCATCATTGGTTGTTTTTGTCCCTATTCTTTCTAGTCTTATAACTAATAAAAACAGGGTTTATTCTAGATCTCTCATGTTGAACATTATCACCTAGAGGAATTGACAGGATATCATTAGGGGTTATCACCTCGCCCTCCAAGATTGTTATACCTTCCCTTTTTGTGTGACTTTTTTATGCTTTTACCTCTTTTCCCTTATATTTTAAATTAATATTCTTAGCATTCTCCATTTTAGTGGGGACATTATGATGCTTTTCTTTTCCTCCTGTCACCTGAGGACTTTCAAGAACTTCATATAATGGATTCGATTTGTAAGTGTTGAGATTATCACTAACCTAATTCAAGTTATTCTTGCATCTGAATTTGTGCATCCTTTTCAGGTTGATTATTATCTTCTTAAGGAGATGACTCCTAATATTTATAGTCTCCATACCTTTTTCATTCCCATCTTTAGAGACTTTTAGGGATAAGATAACTTAATTGAGTCCCTCACTAGCTCACCCTTTCTATTGTATCTCAAACCCGTAAGGAACTAGAGAGACTTCTTTCTAGTTCACCATTAATACAAACTCTTATAAAGCTAATTATCCTTACATTATCTATGCTATCATCTAGGGCTATGAAGTCCCCTAATGAGCTTGCAAGGTAGCTTAGTCCTGCTAAAGATTAATACTTTAGAGGTATACAATGAACATTATAGAGGGATAGCTTTCAAGTTGATTTTATCTAATGACATACTAGGTTCCCATATTTTAAGGAGTAACGATTTGACTTGGATATGACCAGTAATAAGGTCTATGACCTGCTATGCCATATTTTCCAAGCTAAACCTGAAGATGAAAGTTTATTTTCACTTACTAGAGAATTAATTAAATGAAGCTTCTTCCAATTTCATTTGCCCACTAGTTTACTAGGAAAAAGGTAAGCCTTTTATCCAAGAACTAACCTACCAGGGCTTCTAAGCTCCCTATTATAGTACATGAGGTGGAGGGACAATTGGGGCTCTACCCATAGCTATGAGGATGTATCTCAGTTTTTTTAGTGAATCTTGGTCACGAGCTACCTTATTCCTTGCAAACTTTCCAAATGGAGACTCACCTAAATTAGTGTTTAGAATCATTGTTGATCTTTGGTTAGGGTTCAAGGGAGGAGGAAAGGAAGAGTTATATAGGTTTTCAAACAAAAGGACAGGAAAGGGAGAGTGAGGAGTTTTACACTTGCTTACTGACATTTTACCATTAACAGTAAATTGTCACTCAAAACAAGATTAGCAAGAAAATTAGAAGGATAACAGGTTAACTAATAAGGAAAAATCCAATTTAAATTAAAGTGAGCTGGGTGAGATGTCAAGGAGGGATGCTAGGTGAGGAAATTAAAAAGAAGGTAGGGAATCACTCTACCAAGATATAAATTTCTAATTTTAGGTTTTGTTGATAATAAATACTTTTATTATTAATATTCTCAAATGAAAAATAAAATTATTAATTAATTTGCAAATATCATGATTTAAGTCAATTAAAAAAAACTAAAAGCTAAATCAAGTTAAGAGGATTTAAATGTTCAAGAAATAAAGCTATTATGGTTAAAGTTGAGAAATTTAGGTAAAATCTTTATGTTATTTCTTTATTTTACAACTGGAAAATTGTTTGATTTAAGCTAAACTTTTCTATTTTTTTTTAAAATTGGCTAAAAAATGTGTTTACTTAATCTTTAAGAATGTAAATATCTTTTTTGGAGTGTTTGAAAGAACTAAGAAGCACTTTTTATAATTCTTTTTCGAAATTGAAGAATTAAATTAATTTAAAAGGAATGATTAAGTTCTACAAGGGTTCCTTGACAAAAGAACCTTTAGTTTTTTTGTACAACATAAGATTACAATATATGAACAATTGTGATAGTTCCTCTAAGCTAGGGATAGTTCTAACGATGCTTTAGCTAAGGTGAAACAGAGTGAACTATGCTTTTTAAGGAAAGAAGGTGGAATTGGTATAGTTCTAATTGTAACTACAAACAAATTTCTTATGATTAAAAGAATTTGGAGAATTTTTAAGACAATTCTTGAGTGTAAAGTGTTTACACATGTTGGACCCCAAACTTTCTTTGGAAATTAGAAAATATAAAATGATATAAAATGAGGAAATATAGTATGATTTCTAG
>JAOQMQ010000008.1:18180700-18202079 GCA_027563845.1 Erythroxylum subrotundum
TAGATGGTTTTATTTTATGGTTTGGTTGGTTATGTTATAAATTGAGTTATGTTGATTGTGATTGATTATGATGGGTTTCGAACAGGAGGTCCGATGAATGAGATAATTGACTTGGATATTGAAGTGGTCATTGAATGTGAATTGGATGAACTTAGTGTATATCATATGATTGTTAAATTTGTTCTGAATACCCCGTTATTTTTCAGGACTCAGAAGAATACCCCGTTATGCAACGGGAGTATACTTACTGCATGCACGGGAAAGTTAGAGGTTGGGATCAGTTCGCGTCTGCATTAGGATTTTCCTATTTCTGTATACAGTGTATTCCGCAATTTCTGTACAAAATGTATTTGAATATTTCAATCTGTAATAAGTGATGAAGAATGAGAATCCTTGTAAATGGGATTGGTTAAATGTAGATTTTCTGATTATATCAATTTGTGCAAATTGGAAATGATTATAGTGTTTTGTGTATGCAACAGGCCCAAACGACCCAAAATGGATGGGTTGTAACTAAAAAGGGTTCTGAATGAAATTGGACCCTAATTGACCATTGAAACTGTATTGATTGCAATGTGTTGAGAACGATTTTTCTATCGACTTTAAATTTATTTGGCCCACATTGGAAATGGACTTTTTCATATGTTAGTGTTTTCTAACAAATAAATTTATACCGGCTTGTGATTGTTTGAGTGCCCTAGCATGCCACCTTCGCAAACACGAATTCGGATATCACCATCGATGTCGGGTTCGGGTCTTGCGGAAGTGGGATGCTACAATTTGTGCCAGTTGAAAAAATATAAATAAAAGAAAGAGATTCAAAAGAAAAATAATAAATAAAAATGAATAAAAAGAAAACTTTATATATTTTTTTATTGGCATGCTTCCTATGCTTGAAAACAATGAAGGAAAAAGGGGTTATTGCAAAGATATAAGGAGTTGGTGACGTAATGTGTGTGTGTATATATATACTCTTTTAATTTATTTGCTTTTGCTGTACTAATTATAAAACTTTTTTTACTTCTCTTATTCACTTTTAATATTTAACTCACTTATCCCTTTTGGACTCATTACAATCCTATTCAAAGTCCTTCTAATTTTTTATATATATCTATTTAAATAGTGGAGATTAAATGACTGTCAAGCTTATGATAAGTTCAATTTCATAAGAAGATGATGAGAGTACCCTATCAAAATTTCAAACACTTATGCAAATGAGTAATATCTTATGAGAAAATGTCAAATTATAGTGTTTAAACTTAATGAAGGAGGAAGAATAGTGTTTACTTTGTTTTGTTTATATAGTGATCTACTTAAGAAATATTATATGTTTTAATTTTGTAATTTGATGGAGACTTAAATTTGTATATCTTGTATGGTTAATTTTAAAGTTAATAATGAGTTTGGATCGATGTTTATTGGTAGCATTTAAGTAAACCCTTAGAAGACTATAATTTTTTCTCTAGAGACATCTAAGGGTTTAAATTCTTATGGAGCATGCTAAATGTCACTGTATACCTATAAAAGTGGAAGTATTTCTTGTTTTAGTTGAGTTTGGGTTAGTAGCTAAGGTTTGTTATTGTTGATTGCTTAATAACAAGCATGAAGTTAAGTATGAGATAATTTGATAAATCGATATTTTACATATTATTAGGGGTTAAATTAGTTGTAATTTGACATTTTTTATAGTATGTTTTTATATAGATTGTATTATATTTTCATATATATAGTTTATTGTCTTATAAGTGATGATTTTAAGGAGAAATCTTGAAATTATGCACAACTTTTCTCATAGTTGTCCAATCAAGAGGTGATTGAGGAATCATTTAGAAGCTAACAAGATGAACAGCAACCTTTAAAAGGCATCAGAGGTTGATTTTTGAAGATGTCGACAATCGGAGAAGTTGGTAGAAAAAGCCTCACGAGAGTTGGACTACAAAGAAGACATGTGCTTGTGTTTTATGAGGTTTAAGAACTAAAGTATCAGTAGTGACTATTGTAGGTTAAAACATGGTGTAAGGCATCGATCTTATATTGGATGGAAAATGTTGTGAAACAAAATCTAACTGATGTCGGAGTTAAACTTGATGTCAAGCGTTATACTCGTTATAATACTTATGCAAGCAGTTTGAAAAGCTAACCAACATTGGTGTTAAAAGGAAAATAATTTCCTTTGGATGTATTAAATCCTAGCACAAGCAACTTAAGACTATTTGTATAACCACAAATACTTCATTAATTTATGATATTTTTGGAGGGTGTTTGACAACCACCTTATTGGAGTTTTCATGGTTTTATTTTTTTCTTAGCATCAAAAGAGGATTGGGAGCAAGACTAGAGGAGATCTTAACAATTTCTCTATTTCTTTTCTTCATTCTTTCCTTTTGTTGACATTAACTTGTTTATGTTTTGATTTAGTTATGTTTAGTAGCTAAAAATACTAGTTAGGATTAGGGATATAGCTAGTAATAGATTATTAATTATTAATGCATGATTTGATTATTTGTCGGTTGAATTTATTCTCTTGATTCTTAATTGTTGAGTTTATAATTAATCATTATAGATTCAATCTTAAATATTGTATGAGAACTATAAGGTGAAATATGATTTATGCACTAAGAGAATAAATACATCAAATCTAAATATACAAATATCTTAAACTATTGTGATAACCAAATGGATTAATTATGTTTAATGAATTCGACTAGGTAGAATTACACATTTTAGATTGGTAATTACCTAGTTGAATATACATGTGTGCTTTAGGAGAGGATATAAATATTTCAAGTTAATTGTTATTTCAAACTAGATAATAAATATTGTATAATAATTGAAATTCTACACAAGTCAAGCGCGAAATCGTAGCATTTATCTTATTGATTCCTCTTCATTAATTTAGTTATATTATTTTTGATAGTTTAATTATCTTTTATCATATTCCATTTCTTCGTTAAAAGACATGAGGGATATAGTTCCTATGTAATTAATACTCTAGATTTACTTCAATTTTAATAACTTAATACAATTGAATCAATTTGACATTCTAGAATAACAAAAAAAAAAATGTTTGAAAGAGGAGGCCTAAAGTTTAGGAGAGACTTTGACTTAAGGTTTGAAATTGATTGAAATGGAGTCAATTGGTTTGATTACAGCCGTGGGCCCAAGTTGATTTTTAGCCTGTGATTGAATTGATTAAGCTCGACTTTGCCTTGGGAATTGACTGAAGTTGAGCAGATTGATTAAAGCTCTGAATTTGGACACATTTTGGGCTTGTCTTTTAAACTGGATTTAGGGTTGAGGTGTTGGCGTGGGTTTGATTTATGGTGTTAAAACAACTTTGGATGCAAGTAACAATCACTAAATTTGGGATAAAATAAAATGATATTTAAAAATAAAATCCATAATAATATGATATGATATCCACAACCAAAACGAAAGATCAATCAAACGGACAGTCCAAACTTCATTGGATGTGTATTAGAAGAATCCCCTTTCTTTTCGTTTACCTCCACAGAACGGATCTCCCGTATTCTCTCGATTTACCCAAACCCTATTTCCTCTCCCCTTCTCTTTAACATTTCTTTTTTAATTCCGCTAGTTTTGCTTTTCTTTTTACCTTTGTTAAAATTAATTCCAAAATCTGACAAGATGATTCTAGAACCTCCATGAAATCTCTTCAACCTCCATGCATCCTAAGATGCCTTAGCTGCGTAGCCCAACACAAAAATCAGGCTGCAGATAACCTCACTTGTGAGAAGACGGTAAGAAACGTGATCGCTATTTGGATCCTGCTACGACGCCGTTTAAGGAAGAAGACGAGGCTAGCGTTTTGAAAGAAGAAGACGATGGATGAATACGATAGTGGCGGCCGCAGCGCCGACAAGTGTCCTGGAGCCGAGGACGAGGGCAGCACGGCTCCTCTCCCCGAAAAGGTCTTTTCTTTGTGTTCTGCTTCCTCTTATTCGTTTGGATTATCAAAATCATTTCTCTTAAGGTCTTTTCTTTGTGTATTGCTTGCTCTTATTCGTTTGGATTATCAAAATCATTTCTCTTTTTTTTTTTAAACAAAAAATTGTAATTGTTGATAACAGGTATCAGTTGGGGGCTCACCAATCTACAGAATAGAGAGGAAGTTAGGTAAAGGAGGGTTTGGACAGGTATATGTTGGTCGCCGTATTGGTCCAACTAGTACAAGTGAAAGAGCAGCCTCTGGAGCTCTGGAGGTATACCCGCATTCTTTCTTAATAGCTGCTTGGTTTATGTTGCTTGTCATATGTAATGCCAATTATATTGTTTCATGTGTTTATACAACTCTTAGGTAGCCTTGAAATTTGAGCATAGAAGCAGCAAAGGATGCAATTATGGACCTCCTTATGAATGGCAAGTTTACAAGTGAGTTTGATCCTTCGCATTCTAATGTTTAATTGTCATAATATGAAGCAAATGTAAAACCGGCTTATGACATTTTTAATACCTGTTGCGTGTATAGTGCCCTTGGAGGCAGCCATGGTGTGCCACGAGTTCATTACAAAGGTCGGCAGGGTGACTACTATGTTATGGTATGCTGTTTGAGCTTCACATTAGCTTTCTTATTTTGCAGTTGTTAGCTTTATAGGCTACTCATTTAGTAGGTTATTTTGACGCAGAATAAACATATTAATCTAGTTTTCCTTACTAGGAAAGGAAAGTGTTTCTATTTTGATTTTTTTCTTTAAGACTGTTTCTCAGGCAATTAGGAGTGATTCTTAAACTCTATAAGTGATTTCTAAAATCCTATTGGTGTTGTTCCTATATTTTTATTTGTTTCAAAACCTAGGTGTGATTCCTAGTTCTTGATACAAACTTTAGGAGTGATTATGATCTGCACCTATTGTTAATTTGTTGAATTCTAGCCCTAAAATCCTAAATTTCAGCTCAATTAAATTTCCAGAAACCATCAATTTTACAATTTATATGTATTTCATCAAACTGTTAAAATGGTGTCTCTGTTCGTCCTACGTCTATTACCACAACGAATCCTTGTTGCATTCAGGTGATGGACATGCTTGGGCCAAGTTTATGGGATGTTTGGAACAACAATTCACATACGTAAGTTCCTTTGGAAGCTTTAATTCAATTATCATTTGTTTACTACTATGAATGAACCTGTTTGAGCGAAATACATTGATTCATTCCTATTCATTCTTTAACCTTGTCTTCCTGTTCAACTTTCAGGATGTCTATTGAAATGGTTGCATGCATTGCTATTGAAGCTATCTCTATATTGGAGAAGATGCACTCTAAAGGGTATTATAGAATTATTCCCACTTTACTGTTCCATGTTATTTGCGTACAGCGGGAGACATTGTTCAAGCGAACATTTATCATTCTTATTTTAGTACAATTTAGTACTCACTTCCTTGCTCTATGGATAGAGAACACATTGGACATTCCTGATGCATTTATTACACATCTACTTTTGATCCTAAAGCTGTCATGTATGAGGCTCTTAACATGTGACTGTCCGCAACATCATTGTAGTCTTCCTGTAACAATTTTATTCAACAACCTTGACAAAGAATGAGTTTAGCTGAAGCGTTAAGATTTTTTAGTTAATGTCTCTTTGCTATTTTTCATAATAGTTTAGGAGTTATTTTCCGTTATAGTACATTTTACTGAGGTTTATGCATTAATAGAAGTTGAATTAGTATGGGGATTTTAAAGGATTCTTGATTAGGTTAGGATTAAGAAGAGCGAGTTCTATTGAATTCTGCAACTCTTATGTGAGAAGTTTGATGCTTTTTTTTTCCCTAGTGATTCTGAATCTAAAGAAATGATTTCTAGGAATCCATTGTTGTGATACTATTAGTTTGTTTGTTCCAACCCTAGTAAGATCCTAGTTGTTTACAGATATGCAGGCCAGATTCCTAAACCTATACTTTTAGATCTTCATTGCTAAAATCTAAGAGCCTAAATTTACAGATTTTTGGTGTTCTTATTCCAATCATTGGCATATCTATCTATCTGTTCTATGGAAAATCTGCACAAGTTATTTGTGATTGAGATACCTTGTTTCTTTTGATGTGGTATGCCCTGAAAAGGAAAATCAATATAATTAGGTTGCTTTATTCTTCTCTGGCAGATATGTGCATGGAGATGTGAAACCTGAGAACTTCTTGCTTGGCCCTCCAGGAACCCTGGATGAGAAAAAGTTGTTTCTTGTAGACCTTGGTTTGGGTAAGTAGTTTAATCTACCTTTTATTTTTTTGGAACTAAGTGCTATCTCTGGAGTGAAAGATAGTGATATTTACTCTTTTTATTAACATTTAATCTTACAGCAACTAAGTGGCGTGATAATGCAACTGGACTGCATGTCGAATATGATCAACGGCCAGATGTTTTCAGGTTGAGTAAATAGTTTTCTGTTGTCAATAGGCCCCACTGTGTTGCGATGTTGAACTTTATTGTTGCTTATTCATGACCATACTTCAGGGGAACAGTGCGATATGCCAGTGTTCATGCTCATCTTGGTAGAACTGGTAGTAGGAGAGATGACTTGGAATCTCTTGCATACACCCTTATTTTTCTTCTTCGTGGCCGGCTTCCATGGCAAGGATATCAGGTTTGCTGGTTATCTACTCTTAAAGGTTTATGAACATATAGGCCTTATTATTTTACTAATGCAGCTGTTTCTGTAGGGGGAAAACAAAGGTTTCCTTGTTTGCAAAAAGAAGATGGCCACCTCCCCTGAAACTTTATGTTGCTTTTGTCCTCAGCCTTTTAGACAGTTTGTTGAGTATGTTGTGAATTTGAAGTTTGATGAAGAGCCTAACTATGCAAAATACATCTCTCTTTTTGATGGGATTGTTGGTCCGAATCCAGATATCAGACCTATAAACACAGATGGTGCTCAGAAGGTACCTCTTGTCTTTTGAATGGACATATTATTGTTGATTAATTATCCATAAATTTCTCTATTGTATTGGGGATGTCATTTTAACCTGTTATCTTTGTATTCTGAAGCTCATATATCAGGTTGGTCATAAGAGGGGACGGTTGACAATGGAAGAAGAAGAAGATGAACAACCAAAGAAAAAGGTAAGGATGGGAATGCCTGCCACACAATGGATCAGTGTGTACAATGCACGTCGACCAATGAAGCAGAGGTGTGTGTCTGATAATTACCATCAAGTTAATTCAATTTTTTGAAGGTAAAAACAAGTCTGATGTCCTCATCTCCTGTTGTAGGTATCATTATAATGTTGCAGATGTTAGACTGCCCCAGCACATAGAGAAAGGAAATGAAGATGGATTATTTATTAGTAGTGTGGCTTCTTGCTCAAACCTGTGGGCCTTAATCATGGATGCGGGCACTGGGTTTACTGCCCAAGTTTATGAGCTTTCTCCATACTTCCTCCACAAGGTTGGTTAAGGGACATTCCTGAGCAGTATTACATAATAGTCTGAGTTGGTTAATATGCTTTGCATATCTGCATGACATTTTGTGCCACTTAGAATTTCAACTTAAATCTTTTTCTAATCTCTTGACTCATTCTTTATTTTTAAAGGAATGGATAATGGAACAGTGGGAGAAGAATTACTACATAAGTGCAATTGCTGGAGCTAATAATGGGAGCTCATTGGTTGTTATGTCCAAGGGTTAGTCCATGTATCTTTATAATCTTACTAGGTAAAAAAAAATTCAAAATTTCTTTTAACTTTACCTTCGATGACTATAGGCACCCAGTATTTACAGCAATCATATAAGGTTAGTGATTCATTTCCTTTCAAGTGGATCAACAAGAAGTGGAGAGAGGGTTTCTATGTCACTGCTATGGCCACTGCTGGAAGTAGATGGGCAATCGTTATGTCCCGTGGTGCAGGGTTCTCAGATCAGGTCTGACTAAATTCTCTAGATCTCTGCTTTTAGTTGAGAAATTTTCTTCTAATATTTTTCTGTTATGCCCCACAATGATAGGTTGTGGAGTTGGATTTTCTGTATCCTAGTGAAGGGATTCATCGTAGATGGGATAATGGCTACCGTATTACTTCAACAGCTGCGACATGGGACCAAGCTGCTTTTGTTCTTAGTGTGCCAAGAAGAAAACCTACTGATGAAACTCAGGAGACACTCCGAACATCTGCTTTTCCTAGTACACATGTCAAGGTTAGTTTTTGAGTTCATTCTTATTATTGTTTTGCTGTATTCATATTATATGATTAAAGACTTTTTAACTGTCAATCTATTTTTCATCTTTCAGGAGAAATGGGCAAAGAATCTCTATATTGCATCAGTTTGCTATGGTAGAACTGTCTCATGAGCCACAAAGGATTTTGGGATTTCATGATCTTGCCTTTTTATGACATAGAAGAAAAGCCCAAGAAGCAAAGATCTGCAGAAATAAGAACGACTTATCTCTGCATTATGGAGTCTATGTATGCAAAATTCTACTTTACTGCCGCGATCACACAATATCTCTTACAAAAACCTGTGCACAGTCTTTCAATTGTGTCTATTTTTCCCAGTCAATGATAGAAATTACATATCATCTAGGATGGGATTAATTATTTGTTCCTAAAGAAGCTTGTATAGTTATGAAGTGATCACCTAGTTGAAGGTGTGTGCACAGGTTAAGTTTCATCACTGGTGATAATTTTGGAGACCGTCTTATCATGATTTTGCAGTGGACTTCAGTGGCCACAGTCTGTACTTAAACTTTGCTTTGCTGCTGCTTCTTGACTTATTGAAAATGATCCTTGTGATCTTTCTTTCCGTACTTGTTTGATGTCGGGATGTGCTTAATTTGTACACTTTAGTGAGTACTTTGTAATTTTTCTTCCACAAATATGCACTTTTATGCTATGAATGATACTTATAACTGTTCCTGTGGATAAACAAACTGGTGCATTTTCTATGTAAAAATGATCGGTTTGGTTGTTCCTGTTCTGGGGTATGCAAATACCTACCCTCTTTTTCTCCTCCATCAAATCTTCAACAGAATGGTTTTGCCAATGTTATGCTATTCTTCTTATGCTTTCTGCTCTACATGGGCACAGACCTAATACATCAAGTATTTGGTTCCTACTTTTTTTACGCATCACCATTTGCATGCACCATTTCAATTGTGCATTTCCTATGTTATTTGCTAGTCAATTTTTCTTATTTCGGCCATCGATTTGTATATTTTCTGTCCAGTCAATAATTTTTTATAACAATTAATGTTAACAGTTGCTTGGGTTTCCTTTGAATACTTCATTTATTTTGTTTGTTATGTAGTGTGGTGATATTATTGTTGTTTTCACACAAGAAGATCAATACATCTTGTACAGTTTCAGAACTTGTTGATTTTCTGCACAAGTGCTGGGACTTTGAACTTCAGTCCCTCTTAGTCTGTGCAACCAAGTAGAAACCAGAGTTGGATCAAGTTTTCCTATAAATAGTATCCTCTCTGCTCAATTTCCTATTGGTAAGTGAATTGATTATCTGCTATTTGGTTTTACAAACCACTTTTGGAAGCATCTTACTTATTGCATCTTCTGTTGTGGCAGTTTGTCCTTGCTTATGGGGATCAACGTCTTCAGTTGTTTCTTTCATCTTCCAAAGGCTTTCATCTTCATACTTATGGTATGCAGCTCTTCATCACCGTCACCCCCTCTCATCCCCTACACCCATATAGAGCTTTCAGCATAGAGAAATCTTGTGTTAACAAGTAACCTATCATTAACCTTTTCTATTACAGAAATTGTGCACCAGAAACTGTGTTATGGATTTAACTAAGGAACTTGGCAACCTGTGTTACGTTATGGTTTGAATTTGTATGGATCGGCTGTATACTTGAAGTGCGGAAGATAAGTATCATTGTTTTTTCATTGTTAAGAATACCGACTGTTAAATTGGCTAATGATTAGCATGTGCAGAAGTCCTAAGGCAATGAGGATAGTTTTGCTATTACCTCCAGATTAAACTGTTTATAACCTGCATATTTATAATGTGTCAAAAAGGTGGATACAACTGTAAACTTGGAGATCGTTGATCCGGAAGAAGGCTTGGTTTGTACCGAGTTCTCAATCGAATGTGATCCAATATCATCCATTTAGAGCCCTGCTGATTGCTAACTGGGATCTAGATTTTACGGACTTCGGTTTACACTATGTGCAAATAATTTTCTACAGTACCGTCAGTTTCGACGTTCAGTTTTAATACATTAACTATTGAAAGAGCAAGCAGCCCCAAGTTTGATTGAGGATTTTTATTAGGCAGAAAATAATTTCAATACTTGAGAATGATGAAGTAGAGGCTACAACAAAACTCATTTCCAATCCGTTCCTTAAGATGCTAAACAGTACTATCATTGTGTAAGTGTCTTAGCATTTGGAGGCTTTGCTGATTTGAAGAAGCCCTCACAATTGAAAATGCTGCAAAATGAGAAAGGGAAAAAGAATTCATGTGGGCAAATAATTGGGGATTTGGCATCAAAGAATAATAGATGAATGATACAATATGAGCACAGACATTTAATTATACTAGGGCATGTAGATATCTGTTTATATGAGTACAGGCGTTCAACTTCAGTACACACATACTCTTTTCAAGTCTAAATTGCTGAGAAAGATCTGGACTTGGTAAAGTTAATAAGTCGGTCTGGAACACAATCTTCTCAATCGAACTTGCTCCTGGCAAAAATAAGAAATAACATTAATTTCCATGTACGCAACAATCAAGACGAAAAACAGAATTACTGGCACCTGCCTCGGTATTATCATGATCATATTCAATCAAGAAAAGACACCTGCAACCCCTTATGTCATGCATTCTCCTTTGGATTTCTTTTACATGTGCATCATAATAGATTGCTTGATCCCTCCTTTCCTATTTCAAGGCGGTATAACCATTAATTCTCAGCGGATAAAGTAACCAGACAATTGCTGAAAACTAGTGTATAATCGATTGAAATCACCTGGAAGCAGCATACAAGATCTCCAACCTGTACTTTATGACATTCTGAATGCTCAAGAGGTATAGAGCGTTCTCGTACTGCATTTTTCACATTCACCCACTCATCTTCTTCAGCTCCAAATCCGACAAATCTAACACGAACTTCCTTTAACAAATGATATTTTTCATCACATAATTTGTTGAAAGAATTGTCTGATACTCTCGTATCCAATGAAATAAGTTCATGGTCCATAAAGACCTATAACTCTTGCTGTATTCGTTTTGGCAGACAAAGAATTCAATTTTCGTTCTACTTTGAAGTAGCATGCTTGCATTAATGTTCACATGCAAAATATCTCTCCTGAATATAAAAAGCACCATATTACGATCTAAATATGCACTTACAGCTTCTCCTGATGCAAGAAACCTATGGGAGATAAACATATCTACGTCATACCTGCCAAAATGAAATCAGTAAACACTGAAATCAATTCACTGAGACAAACTTCCCATAAAAGATCAAAATGAAGGTTAACTTCTTGTTAAGTATATACCAGAGTAAAATTGACCTTCTCCAATAAGCACTAGGGATCATAGTTTTTGAAGATATAGGCATTGAAATGGACATTACACTCAAGGTCCAAGAAGGTCCTTTTGATCCTTGATAACTTTTTATCACCTCAAAAAAGGCCCTTGAGGCTTTAACCATCGAGGCATATTTTATGTGTAGAGATACACAAATCAAAATAGCTATCAATAGACATAATTTGTACTAACCATGCCCCATCTTTTGATGATCTGGCCTCAAATTCCAACTCAGACAGATCTGGTACCTTTTCTTCTGCTTTAGAACAAACACCATTGTTATTGGAAATAAAATCATTATCATATTGAAGGTTTTTATAGAGAACCAACACCAGGCACAGAAGTTCAACAAATAATGTAAAGGATTTGCTGCTAACACCAGGCACAAAGTTCAACAAAGAGTGGAAAGAATTGGCTGCTTTACTGAGACTAAATTCATGTATAAAAACTGTGAAGACGTATAGGCAAAGGAACTCACAAGGAGAAAAGACTACAAAATTCTCTTTTGTTGCTCATCTACCTCAATATTCTCAACCATATTAACACGGAAATTCCTCAATTTTGTCATTGATTATTAAATCAGTGTCTAAAATGCATCTGCATTCAGTAAAAACTACAAGGACATCCAAGTGAATGACAATAAATTTAGGGGTATCTAACCCCTCAAGTGAGTTGGCTTCCCCTGAGTTTGATCCCAACTGCATGTCAAGTGGTTCCAGTCAAGTTAACAGTTATTGATTACAGTACACTTAAATATGTCCATGGAGATTTGCTTTTCTTTTGATCACCTTCCATCAAATATTCAAAGTTGAGAATCAATTCCTCTCTTAAAGATGTTAATGCAGACTTTTTCATAACCAGAACAAACAATTAAAGGAAGATGAACTCTAGTGATAGAAAAGATAGCTCTGGTGTGTACAAATAATCATTGCATGACAATTTAAATGTGAAGTACCAGAAGCAAGAAACTATGGCATGTAACTAATTAAATTTCATTTGTTTCTGGACATTCCCTCAGGGAGCAAGGGAAGCTTTAAAATCACCTTTGTTATTTGAAGGGCTAGCCTCAGGAAGTGAAAATTCATCTTTTGAGGTATCAGTTGAAGTAACAACCTTGGCTGGGAAACAATGTGAACTTTTCTCGAACCAGCTTTGTACCTAAAAATCATTGTAAAGTGAGATACACACAAACAACAGGTCATAGTCATCACTGCATGAGAAAGTTGGTAACAAGTGTAGCATGAACAAATAGCAGAAAGATAGAAAGGTGTAACAATGCAGAACCTCAGTCCATCTAACAATTGGTTTTCCAGCACGACCAGAAGAAGAACTGCAAGAACATAAGCAAAAGTGAGAAGAATTAGGTACAACACGCATCACTAACCAAGAAACACTACAAGATTACCCTAGTTGGAGAAATGAAAAGGTTCTGCTACAAGATTACCCTAATTGAAGAAATAAAAGGGTTCTGTTGGCATTATGGACAAAATTGAATGTAACATCACCTTGAAGACACCCAGGAACTTTTGAACGGTGACTATTAGATGTAATTACATATCAGAATACAAAAGTGAAAACAGGAAAGAAAGGAATCTGTCAAGTAATAAAAACAATAACAGGACAGCATACAACATGAGGTCAGACTGCCACAAAACCATAAATCTTCGATAAACTTCCTTTTAGCTGCGGGGGACAGGAGACTCATGTACATCATCTCTTTATTTCTTTTTTGGTGATAGGGTGTGGGAAGGTTGGTTGTCAAGCATCCTATTATGAGTGACCTAACATTATCGTGATTAAAAAATTACAATAAAATAGAAGCTAACTCACTTAAAACTTCTGGCAATTTTCTGATAAAACACCTTGTTCAATGGTTTCTCTGATTCCTTTAGCATTTTCTCCATCTTTTCAATCTGCATAAATAATTGAATCCGGAAACATTTTATTGTACCAGTGCATGCGAGACTAATAAAATCACACAGCATGCCCAAACAAGAAATAGGAAGCAACATTAATAGTTGAAAGATTTGACCAATATAATCTAAAAGAACAAGCAGCGGCACCAAAACTCAAAACGAAAAAAAAATTCTGGAGGCAACATACAGCAAATAACAAAGCATAAGCAATATGATAGATGCTTCACAGATGTTTCGGTTCATAATAAAGAATGAACTCCCGTTTACCCATAATCAGAAGGTACACATTACTGATAGAAAAAGCTCAAAAGTTTGAACGATTTAGTAATTAGAATATCTAAAACAAGATGGCTACCTCAAATTAACAATTAAAACACCGTATATTCTTCACAAGAAATCAATAAAGCTTCGACATAGCTATTCTTTATAAGAAAATCAGCTCGGGCAAGCGCGAGAGAAAATGAACACCAATTCAATGACTTAAATTTGCCCATGGTTAAACAAACAAGGAAGTGAAATGACAACAGCCCAATAAATTTGACAAACACATGCGAGGCTTTAAAAAATTTGAAAAGCATATCATCCGATCGCTAAAGAAACGAAGAAACAGAAGATACCCAGATGTACAAATTGTGGATGGAGAACAAAATTACGAAGCCTTGTCAAAAAAGAGCATACCTCAGCCTTTAAGAACCCCGAAAACACCAATCTTGGTCTAGGACGGAGACGTTCCATGAATTAAACCCAAAAGGGGGACGGAAAAAGTAAAAGTTTTTCCCCCTTATTTATTTTGTCAGGGATTTCAATACTCCACAGGATTCGGAATTCAGAAACCCTATATGTCAATACGTTTGAAAGCTTTCGAGGTGCAGCATAGCCATACTGATGCTCATGTGCTGCGCCCGGAACGTTTGTGCTGTTTGTGTTTAGTTTCACATATTTAAATCTTCTTTTATAAATTTATTCTTGGTAAATTGATAAAGTTTAGTATATAAGTTAATAGCCTAAATTAATAATTTCAATAGATTAGCCAGTTAATTTTTTAAAAAATCCTATGTAATTCTATGGATTAATTAATGTTTTACTAAAATTATTATATGTACATATACTTGGCTATGATATTTTAAAATTAAATCTAAGAAAGGAGTTCGAAAATCTTTTTTGAGTCTTTTTTTTTTCAACTATATTGAATGAATAATTGATAGTTATTTAAGGAATAAAAGAAATAATGATTTTAACCATAAGCAAATAGGGATAATAGTTATTTTAGTGCTTAATTTTGTCTTAAACAATTTTAAAATTCCAATGTTAGTATTCTTTATAAGAGTATTACTCTTGACACTCCACATAGGTATAACATGAATTATAATACTATTTAAATATCGAATCAATTTTTGTTTTCTAAAAAAATAATCAAAATGCATTCCAAAAATGAAAGGCCATGCCTTACGAAGTTATAATATACATTCCAACTCGTTTAACTCTAGTTTCAACCAGAACAAAACGACTTCTTATAATTAAAATCTAAAGTAATCCCTAAATGAATCCTTAAAATACTTCAAATTATTTAGTGCATAATTTTTTTGAATCCTGAATCTAATTTGAAAAACTCTTAATGGCAGCCATCACTTACTATGTAAGATGAAATAATATTAGAAAATTTAGTTACTACTTATGTTGATTTAAGAATGACTGATAGTTAAAATTTTAATTGATATAGATAAGGACAAATATGCTAAACAACCTAAAATATATGTGAATCTCATTTAGAAGTTTGTATATTCCTACCACCTGACACATTCATCATTTTTTTGCAATAACCAATCCTCAAGTGCTCAGCTTTTTGAACTTTTATCAATTTAGTGTTCAAGCTTTTAAATTTTTCAATTAAGTAATTAATATTTTAAAATCTTAGTAATTTAATTCAAAATGTTATTTTTACTAGTGCGATTAATAGAATGACATCCATGTAGCATTTAGAAAAAAAATAACCGTTTGAACTGAATTGTTAAGGTTTTAAAATATTGGTTACTCAACTGAAAATTTTAAAATCTTAGGCACTGAATTGAAAAAAATCTTAAAAGATTAGACACTTTTAAATACGTCATCCCTTTTTCTTAAGCTTGCTATTATGAACATTTACCTTTAATGCGTAGATACAACACTAAAAATACTTTTTGTGTCATTTATCATAGTCATATATTTATATTATCTATCAAGCCAGTATGTAAGTGGCATAACAAGCAACCATTTCGAACTACCATTATTATTATTGTTTTCTTGCATGAAGTATTATATTAGGACTATGGTGAGGTTTCAACTTTTTTATATCATAATGAGCTATTATAATTGTTAGTCCAATATTCAATATTCAGATGTCTACATTAGATGTAATAATTTTAGTATTTAAAGTTTTGAGAGTTGCATATTCATCTATAAGAGTCATAAATGGTAATGTTATTGTAAGAAATGAGATGCATAGTTTAAAGGCTTTTATGGTAATTTATCTGTAATTTGTAAAATCAAATTTGGTGATTAACATGGTTTCTAACTTGTCTGCTATTTGTTTAAAGTGAAAATTACTCTAATAAGAAGGCGAGAAGAGTTTGGAAAGGAGAACAAGAAAGAATATCCATTTTCTGCAAAAGATAATATCCTAATATGGCACCTGTTCAATTAGTGTGAAGTATGTTTAGGTGTGTAGTGATTTCATTTAAAATATGATGGTATATGTTGTATAATCCAATGGAATATTTTCTATAGTGAAATGATAGTTTTTGGACAATGGTGTGGTACTTTTGGTATAATATAATGGTAAAATGGAGATGAGTAGTGAAATGAAGAACAAAAATAGTTTTTTTGGATGTTACAAGCTTAGTTAGTAGGATAAAGAACATTAAGAAAGAGGTGGCACTTAAAAATGAAAATTTAATTTTAAAAATTCTAAAATGATACTTGATTTATATCAATTATATATTGTAATATGAGTTTTATAGTTGTTGTAAAGGGAGAATAAAAATATGAGAATTGAGAGATTAAAAATACAACATTTATTTATCATTGAGGTTAGTTGCATAAAACAAAAGGGTTGGATAGAATGAAATCAAGATCTAGTAGAAGAATTGGGTGCAATGCTCAACATATTGTCAACTAGATAAAGGTATTTGAAGCATAATCAAGTTTGAAAATGTTTACAACCATGATTTCATTCCTAGTAAAAAGTTTATATGGCAACATCAAGTTATGGATAACCAAGTAAGGCATATATTAGAAACAAATAATTGTTACAAAATTAGGTAGTGTACATATGCACAATATAATGTTATAACTATGGGTTGCTATAAAAACATGATAACAAAAGGATTGTCTTAATAAATAAACAAGTTAAAATGATTTAGGTAGTGTATATATGCACAATCTATTGTTATAGTTATGGGTTGCTATAAAAACATGATGTATTTACAAATGGATTGTCTTAATAAATAGACAAGTTAAGACGATGGAGGTCGGAAGGAAATATAGAATTGATATATAAGATATTTACTAGAATGAAAGAAAGGAAAATGATAATAGATTTTTCTGTAAAATTGAGTGTGATGAGTTATCATTAAAACACTTTTGAATCACAAGTCTACTTATATCAAATGAATCTTTACGATTATATCCCTAAAATATGAAAATTCCTACAATCCAACTCAAATGGAACTTAACTTAGTGAAGTCAGTTATTTATTGGATATAGGGGAACTAATCACCTAGTTTGAATTACATTGGTGTATTCTCAGTTGATGATTAAATTTTGAGAGGAATATATTAAGACTAGGAGTGTGTAAATGATTTTAGAGAAATGGAAAGAATTTCATATCAGATTGTGTCTTTTCTTCTACACAATAAATGTGTTTCAAAATTAAAAAAAAAATGGATATGACAAGATCAAACAAACAGACATCTTATCAATGTCATGTAGGATGTTTACAAAACGAATGCATACTAAACCTATTTCTTATAGAAAACATTCTTTAACATGGTTTCGCAAATGAATATCTACCAAACTATTTTCTAATTGAAAAACATAAGAAGATTATGGTTAGAATCATGATGATATACTAAACCATGTTCACAATAAAAAGCAAAGTAACATGGTTTAGTACATGATTCTAATCTGTGTTCCTAATGAAAACCTATTGTGAAAACAATAATTTTTTTATCCTTGTATCAATCCATTTGATACATTGATGAAAATTGCTGCATATTAGGTGTTAAGAGTATTAGTATTCTTTTTTCAAAAAAAGGTATAATTAAATTAAGTCATAAAAGGCAGCCAAGAGTTTTAGAACCAATACAGGACAACTTGTAAATTACATGAGTTGCAAACTATCCATAAGCTTACAAATAAAATATTGTTGAGAAATTAAAGGCTACACTTAAGAGCTACATCCTCCAATATGAGCTAAGGAAATGCAGATCCAACCTCTTAGGTAACGAATACTAATGTAAGTTCTTATCCTTTACAATAGATGAGTGTTGAGTTACTGATTAGAGAGGCACTTGTCATGGAAAATTCGAGAGTTCCTTTCATCCTATATAGCAGTGACTAGAAAGGATAAAGAAATGAAAAAACACCATTTATTGGTTTTACCATGGAATATGACATCAGTGTACCAAACTTTGATTTGGTTTAGATCTTCTGAAGCTTCAGTAATCAAAATTTTTTGTGACAAATCATTCCAAGTGTTGATAACAAAGCTACACTTGAAGAATAGGTAGATAGAAGTTTTCTCATCTCCTTTGCATAAAGTGCAACAATTAGTAAGGTGAGTGAATCTTACAATTATGTCAATAGTTGGTAACCTATTTAGCGTGGCAAGGGAGTTGTTGAAGCTCAGGGATGATGATGACTAAACCAAACCACATTTTTCCATGGAAGAATTGATATTTATTTGCATTCACTTGTCTATATAACTAATTGGTGAATTTACCATTTGATGTATGTTTCCATATAATGTTGTCATTATCCGAGCTAAGACAAGTTTGAATAATTTTAGTTTTTAATATAGTTGGAATTAAAGCAATCATGATTTGATCCCTTGTTTTGAGAGCTTGAGCTATAGAGTTTTGTGAGCCAATAAGAGATTTAAGAGCTTCAATATCATTTAATTTATCGAATGTGCCTATTGACAACTAGTTGTCGAACCAAAAGATGTTGCTTTCTTAACAATAAGATGAATGAAGTGAAGTCTCATCATTTCTCTCATCCTGAGAATGGAACTCAGTGTGGTGGAGGAAAGATAATCTGCATTAAAGTTCCATAGATTCCTGTTCTTTATGAAACAAGTATGGATCCATCTGCAACAAAGTGTTTACTTATCAGTGAGCAGCCACCATAATCTCTTAATGAGTAGAACAATGTTGAGTGATTTGAGGGACACAATACTGAGTCCACCTTAGCTCTTGGGTACCAAAAAATTCCCCCACCTCATCTTCACTATACCTTAGAACACAACAACCTATTAAAGATCTTATATATTGTTTTAATAACTTCTGAAGGGACAACAATATGAGCAACCTAATACAAATTGATGGAGTTTAGGAAGGAGATAATAATTTGTGCCCTCCCAGCTATAGAGAGACTTCTAACACTTCAAAAAGCAGTCCTGAGATTGACTTTGTCAATTAAGCAAGCATAATCCCTTAGAGCCTAGTCTAGAATCTGTGACAGGGATGCCAAGATACAAAAAAGGAAGTTGTTGTTTAGTAAAACCAGTAATGAAGACTATAATGGATTCTTGATTTAAGGCTTTTTGAGACAAAAATAAACCACTTTTTGGACTAATTAACATAAAGACCAAATATCCTACTGACCATCTTAAGGGCTTTCCTAAACACTGAAATAGATGTAAGATCATCTTTAGAGAGTAAAATGAATTCATCAACAAAACATAAATAATCTGAACCTTCTACATTTGGAATGAAATTTAAAATCCTTAGCACTTCCCACAAATCACTAAAGTAGTCTGCTGAAAGTCTCCATCACAAAACCAAAGAGATAAGGTGATATGGGGTCACCTTGTCTAATTCCTTTGGAACTTATAAAGGTGTTTGTGAACCTACCATTGATGAGGATAATGAAAAAAGGTGAAGAGATGCATTGAGTAATTCGCTAAATGAATAATCTTGGGGAATTCATAGTTGTAAGAATGTTAATGATGAAATCCTAATCCACACTATCATAAGCCTTTTTAAGATCAATCTTCATGCAATAATTAGCCTTCCCTTTCCTCTTAGAATATGATTTGATCAGTTATTACAAAATCAAAACATTGTCACCAATTGACCTACTTGGAATATAAGCACCCTGTGTCTCCAATATGGTTAAGAAGTACCTTTCTCATTCTATGAGCTAAAATTTTGAATATCAATTTATAAATAGAATTGCAACATGAGATAGGTCGAAAATCATATAAGTATTTAAGTTCCACACCCTTAGGAACAAGAGTGATAAAAGTTTTATTAATGATAGTCAAGAAGGAAACTTTGTTGAAAAATTCCATGATTGCATTTGTCAATATGTTTCTTCTGAGTGGCCAAATATTTAAAAAGAAATTCATATTGAATCCATCAGGACTAGGGGCTTTATCAGGGTGTAAGGACTTTAATGTTTCTTTATCAGGGTGTAAGGACTTTAAGGAGTAACATGTTGAGTAAGGAAATCAGCCTTTTGAGGAGATTTACCAGTTTGTAAAACTTGTTGAAGAAGAGGCATAGGAGAGTGAGTATCAAAAGGTTTGTTCATCAAGTAAGAGAAGTAGTTGAAGATCTTTTGAAGCAATTTAGCCTAAGAATTCATCTGAACATTATCAAGTTCAAGTGAGACAATTCTGTTAGCAGCCTTCCTAATAATGAAAACCTATGGAAGACAATGGTGTTTCCATCTCCATTCTTTATCCACTGAAGTCTTGATCTTTACTTCATAAGAGAATAATCAAACCATAGGTCTTTGAGTAGTTATGATAAACCACCTTCTCTGTTTCTAGTAGATGGAGAGCCAATTGTTATAGACATGTTGTTGAATATTATCCAAACTGTTATTAGCAGTATTTAAAAGATGTTGTGCATTACCAATGTTGTCCCTAAATAGAATCTTCATTTCCAACTTGATGAGAATTAATTTCTTGAAAAGAATGTATTGTTTAAAGCTAAAGAACCTTAGCCTCAATTCTTTCCAAGTAGCATCTTCAAAACTAGCTAGATCGATCACAAAATCATTAAATCTGAATGGTTTCTTAGGATTAATGGCACCAGTTTGAGTTAATCTAGTGTATGATCAAATAAATTGTTGCAAGGATAAGTAGAATAGCAATTGGGAAATTCCATCAACCATTAGGTATTTGCAAGACTATGATCAAGCTTTTTCTAACAAAGTTCACCCCAGGCTACTTATTTCTCCATTTAAAGAAGTTACCTCCTATTGGAATGTCAACAAGTTGATACTCTTTAATACAATTCCTAAGGTTTGGATAAGGAGTTCCCATAAATCTAGGATCCTCAGTTTCTTCAAGTTTAGGCATAGAATTAAAATCCCCTGTAATGATCCAGGGATTGCTAATGTTAGATGTTACCCTTATCTGATTCTAGAGAAATGCTCTCTGATAGGAAATGTTGTGTGTATACACAAAGGAGATATAGATAGGTTAATAAGAGTACCTTACTGAAACCTTTAGATGAATTAACCGCTCATAAATGATTATAGGAGATGCAGAAACCACATAAGTGTTAAATTGTTGGACCCCTACCTCGGAGCCCAATCCTCTTACACGAATACCATAACCAAACGACACAAACATACCTTTGATAGGGTTATCCCCGCGGAAATTCCTTAACTATCATCGGTTCAAGCTTTATTCAACTTCATCTGTTATCCCAAAATTTATCTCATACTTTACTCAATGGCGTGCCCAAACAAA
>JAOQMQ010000008.1:18209080-18222159 GCA_027563845.1 Erythroxylum subrotundum
AATGTGATGCATGAGCAAGAAAATGCATTGTCTAACTTTCTCTTTGAGCTCACATGTACTGAAAATTCTGGTCCTAATCCTTAATATGGGGACGGGATGTTACATTTTAGACCCAAGAAAATCCTAGGGTTTACTTAAAATAGAAAAGACTATATAAAGAAAGAGAAAGAACCCTAGGGAGAGCTCTAATTTCTGCAAGAAGAAAGACGAAGAAGAGAGAGAAGAGGAAAGAGGAAAGAGGAGCGGGCTGTTACTACTACTGCTTTCCTGAGTCATCTCGATCCCGCCTAAGTGACATTTTCTTTTCATCTTTGTTATTTTTCTTCTTTGTATGCGCAAGATGGATATGATGATGTTGATGGATTTGGAATTGATGATGATGTCATAACTTCATTTGGAATTGATGATGTTGTGTTAATTCATTTGGGTGTTGTGATTATTTATTGTAACTTCATGCTTCGGTAATAAATCGAGAGAGTGAATCGAATGAAAAATGATTGGGTTGGTTAATGAGAGTTAAACGACCCAATAGATCACACAAATAATTAAATTAGTAATTATATGGAGAGAGATCTCGTGTGAGACCCAGTTGTTTTTTAGAAGGCTTAAGAACTAAACAGGTTAAGGGCTGATTGTTAATCAAGAGATGACATTTTCGGTAACTCGACTTAATTAGGGTTTATTAATCAGGGCTTAGTAATTATACTCGAGAGAGAGTAATCCACCCTTCAATAGCTTAGAACTGACACAACATTAACAAAAAAGTTATTAGGTTAGCATTGATGATAGGATAAATATCTTTCTCATACTCTGGTAATTTTTCTTATGTGATTTTTCATTGTGAATTTGGTGGTGCTCAATATTCGATTCCTTTTGTGTTAATTTACAAATTATCTTTCCATCAATCATCTTCACTTGTTTACTTTTCTGTTCAATTTTTATTTTCATTTTAATAATTCTTTAGGCCTTAGGTAACATAAAATTAGATTAGTTCGACAACTCCTCGAGGAATCGACACCTCACATACTACTCCCACGACCTGTGAGCTTGCAGTATATTAAGGGTTTTAAATAAATTAAAACTTGCCTCAACACAACCTCTTAGGATTAACTCCACCAAGTAGCTGGCAACACTATCATCCTCTTTATAAGCATCAAAGTTATCTATCCTAGTAAGTATAGGTTAGTTATGTTACATACTAGTTATGAAAAAGTCATGTCTCTGTAGCCTATCCTTAACTTCACCAAATTGTCTAATAAGTTGCTCATATTGACCTTTTATTATATTAATGATAAACTTTTGGTCCATCCCTACTCTTTCCTCCTCACCTACTTCCTTGTCTTTGAATAAGTTTTCATTTTGAATTTGAGTCATAATGAACTTGTAACAAAATGTTAGTAAAATAGCACTCCCTTACCTATTTCCTTAAAATTCATCACAACCTAAACCTTGATTAAAGGTCTTTACAAACTCACTAATCTATTAAGAACACTAGTTTTAACCATTCCCTTTGTGAAATAACTCCAAAGAAGTAAATTGGATAGAAACAAATAGAGAAGAAAAATAACTAAGGATAAAACATTAAGGTCTATAGAACCCAAGTAAATTAAATAGAGAAGAAGAATAATAACTAAATAAGAAAGAATTGACATAAAAAGCAATATAAACTAGTAAACATAATGTTATGATGTATAAAATACCTTATTCTTGTTGCATCAGGAATAATAATCCTTACTGACAAAGGATAATGCAATTGACAACGTCTTGAGTATGATTTAGATGGAAATTTTAGGAATTTTCTACTTATAAAACATTTTGGTTAAATTTTACTGTTTTTTTGTTCTTTTTTATTAACTTGTAAAATTAGAAAACAAGAAACATGGACTATAAGAATAATTTGTCTTAACAACTGACAAGAACAAAAATAAAAGAATTATATATTAATATGATATAAAAATATTGAATACATGAATAAAAGAATTTAAGAAATAACTAATTATAAAGATGACTATAATACTAGATCATAGTACGACCTTTACTAATAAAACTAGTAAGATTTCATACTAGTATGAATAGGAACAATGATCATTATATTGAAATAAGTTTGATTTAAGAATACAAACATGAAAACATAAAGAATGATATAAACCACTGCACTAACAAAAAACACAAGATTACGAGTGATAAGATTCTAAAGTTTGATTGTTACTAACAAGCTAAATAAGATCACAAGTTTTAGAGAACCTAAAACATGAGTTATAATAAAAGATTGAATAAAATATCTTCAAGGTTTTGATTAATCAATAAAAATGATGAACTAACTCTTTACATCCATAATATAGCCTTTTATAGATATAATTTTAGGAACATGAAAACCCTAAGAACTAGAGTCGAAAAGGAAATAAGAACTGAAAATTTTAAAACCTTAAACAACTAAAACTACTATACTAGAACATGTTGGAAAAGTACACCAAAAAAATTTTTTTGGTTGAAATTTTGCAGTTGATATCTACGGATGATTTTGATGTTGCTTACAAGATCAACTCTAGTAGCAGTGTGTTTTGTTTCTCTATCTGTAGAACTAGCATAAAACCAATGCCTAACACCAATATGACTTCAGTTTTCATTATGTTCAACGTTAGTTACATTCTATAATCTTCCTCCTTAGCTTTCTCCTTTAGTGAGATCAATCACTTCAAGTAGGAAATCTTCAATCTTAGCCTAAAATTCCAACATTAGATCATTAAGATCTTCTTTCCCTACTTCTTATTAATGGTCCTCCAATGTCTTTCAATGGATCTCTAGCAACATTCAACATTTGAGTTGTAGATGCTTGATCCCCATCAAAGGGTTTATAACCAATGACATTTAAAGAACATTTAAATAGAATAAGTCTTGGTTATACCATCGAATGACATTTGTTTAAGATGATGCTTGCACTCAAGCTCATTTAAATGTTTCTAATTATACATTAATGATTTCCTATTTTACATTAATGATTTCCTATTTTATAATAGTGTATATGTTTATGTTTGATATTTTAACAAAAAATTCTATGAGACATAATAGTAAGCTATGATAGAATTTATTTATATCATTATTTATGAACCTATTATGGTAAGTAACAAATGTTGTAGCATATGGAAAGAAGTATGTTGCATAAATAATATACAATCCTCATAACTCATATTTATTATTTTATCATATAAAGTTACGAACATTAAATTTCAAATTTTATTTACATGAAATTGAAGTTATATTATTTAATTTTATAATTATCTTATGATTAGGCCAAGTGGGAGAATATTAAAACATGGCCTAATATTAGATTAACAAATAATTTATGTTTAAGACTAATCAATAATTAAATAATAATCCTAATTGTCACTGAGTTATGATATAGATGTACCATATTAAATTATAAAGGATATGAATTACCCCTTTTCCTACCCATTAATATTTACAGTTAAAAGATACAAATTAGTCCATCTAATGCATAATTCGTCAGTTTGTTTGGAGAAGAGTTTGTGACATGTTAGTTTCATTGAATTCTTCATGTAACTATTTATGTTTTATATTGTGAGAATTATGTGTTTTAAATCATGTCATTAATGCTTCTTTGAGTTATTTAAACTTTATTTCCTTATAATGTTAAGGTTTACTTAATGAAAGGCATAATTGAACACTAATTTACTAGTTTTCCTTTCGTTTTCTTCTTCTTCTTCCTTTCCTATCTAGATAGAACACATTATTCTAGAATTAAAAAAAGGGAATTCACAAAGCTCACTAAGGACCTCGCCAAAAACTTGAACTAGTGATATCACACCTTACTATCAATTGCTTTGATGTTACTTCTTTGGATATATATGGGCAAAAGTCTAGTAATTATTACTACTCTTTCTTCCTTTTTTCAACACTCTTGTAGCTTTGGTTTCAGTTCTACTTATTCATGGCTAGATAGGTTTGGCAATCAAGATATTGCTAGATAAAGCATTTGATAACAAAAAAGTAACTTAGAAAGAGAAAAGCCAAAGAGTCACTAAAGTGATCAAAAAAGGAAGAAACCATAAATGCTTTTGTTCATTTTTGGGTAAGATAGATAAAAGCATAATAGCTTATAGAGCTACGACTATTTCACGTGTTATACGAGTTACTAGGTTAGATAAGACTCCTGTCCAAATTTGCATGTCATACACAAGATCATCGATACAGTTGAGGATGGTATATAGGCCGGGCTTTTGAATATCGTACCGTTCTGGCCGAGAAACGGAACGGTACGGACAACCATTGGTACCGGTGGTTTTCGTTCAGTATCGACCGGTACCGTAAACTTCCAAAACTTCAAAGACCTATTTGCAAATTTCAAAATTTTTTAACCCTAAATCCCCAACCCCCCGACTGTTTCAGCAGACGCTCCTCTCTTCTTCTCTCATCTTTGTGCCGCCTCCTCCTTTGTGTTCCCCTTACGTCGCCGCCGTCGCTCGCCTCCTCTCTTCTCGCCGTCGCCGTCGCTTCTAACCGCCGGCGCACTGCTCTGACCCTCGCCTCCTTCGCTCGTCCTCCCTTGGCATCGGTTGAAGAAGACGCTTTGTCATTCCTCCACGCAGACCCGAAGACGCCACCACCTTCTTCGCCCGAAGCCACCGCTCCGCAACACCGCTACACCGTACCGAAGCCACCAGAGACGCATCTGAAGCCACTGGAGACGGGTCGAGACTCTGACCCATGACAAAACCCGAAGACCCGAAGTTGGTTTTTTGATTTTTTTCTGATTTCGAAAATTTCATGCTTAATTAAAATTTTTGTTGTGTTGGATACTTGGATTGGATCATCATCATTGGAATGTTGGATCATTGTGATCGATTTGTGTTACTGGATGATGCACGATGTTGGAGACTTGGATGATGTCTTTTGTGTTGTTGCGTGATCTTGGAATTGGGATTCTGAAATCTGGATAGTGGATGTAGATACTGAATTGTTTGGGTTCGGTTGTGTTTGTGTATGAAATTATTTGGTTGGAGTTGGAATGTGATCTGAAATTTTAAATACTAAATTGAATTGATTGTGTTTTGTGTATCTGAAATCTGAAATAAATGTCATTTGTGTTGCTTTGGTTCATGGATGTTCGGTTTAGAATTTGGTTTGGTCAAGATGAAGTTGCAAATTATAAATTAATGACATAAATTTATAACATAATGAAACATGTTTAACTTGAAAGTTGACCAGAAAAAATAGCAATTTAAGGCACAAAATTAGAATATAATGAAAACAGTAAATTAGTAAAGTATACAGTAAACTGTACAATATACTAATGAGCTATTTTGTAAAATTTAAAATTTTTAGGGACTATTTTATAAATTTAAAAAATTACTTGAATCGGTATCTAATACTGATCGGTATTAATACAGTTCTGTTCTAAAACTCAATCTAATACTGAGCTTAATACAGTATTCATAACTTTGATATCAGCACGGAGAAAGAATAGTGATGGCAGGAATGAATAAGAGATAAAGACAAAGGTGACAGGTGGCTTTGATCATAAGTTGCCATTAAGGAGATCTGAGTTAAAGAATATGTATATATATATATATATATATGTGTGTTTGTGTTTCTTAAAAGAAGGAGAAATACTTTATATTATTAAAAGGAGACAATTACACATGTCCAACAAAAGAACATTAACTGTGTACGAGTTGCCGCGTAAAAAGAGGGCGGGCGACCAACTTTTCTTTTAAGTTCTTAACCAAACTTTGACGTCCAACTGGGAAGAACGACAAAACGCATGTTTCAAGAAGACAAATCTCAAAAAGTAAAATAAATTGACGAATCCATTCAGTATGAGATTAATTTAGTATTTATGGTCAAAGTCCCAACGGGCTAGCTTCTTCTGGAAAGGACTCATAGAAGCTCAAGTTCAGCCTCACCACAAATTTGACCGTTGGTGTCTGTAGTCCTCATCTGCCTACCGCCACCATACCAAACCGATTCTTCTGATTTTCCCACCAACAAACAAGAATTGGAAGTTCTTAGGATAAAAAAGCAGGTACATTCACTTATGGATTAGAAAATCAATTTAATTTGGAATTAGTATTTTCCAAGGAGCAATGTAAAAGCCAGTTTTTTCCTCAAATTACTAGTAAGAACTAACATACAAACCCAGTTTGATTGTAATCATTTATTTATCCGATTCGGACAGACGTTCATGGCATCCATATTGTAAGAAGAGCAAGAAGGAGAAAGGAAAGCAAATAAAGGAAAATGGACTTGAAGAAGAAACCACGTAGTCTCATTTATCTTATCCCACTTAAACTCTTCTTTGAGTTGTTTTTCTCTCAGAGAAAACGCGCAAACTCCACACACACATGCTCATCACGTTCCATGAATATGATCTCCCTCAGCCGACGTACGTTTGTGGTACTCATCATTAACTATTTGACACTCTTAATTCTTGCAATTTTTCTCTCTTTTAAACAGAATATCATCAGCATAACATTTCTCTCACTTTCTTTCTTTCTCCCTCCCTCCCGTAAATTGTACACGTGCAAAGTCCACATTCTTCTCTTTTGACATTGAAACCCACCCTGTCAAACTCAATCTTTCCGACTTTTGAACAACTTCTGCAAGAATTTGACTTGGAAATTCTTGGGTTTCTGTTCATTTGCCTATAAAAGGACGGGCTTTGTCTTCTGTTTGCCGAACACCGAGTTAAAAACTCTTGTCTTGTGCGCTTTTCGTTCTTGGGTTGTCGTCTTTTCAGCGTTCTGTTACTTGCAGAGGCTTGTTCTGGGTTGTGGAGGAGGAGAGAGAAAGGTTTGGGCTGTGATGGAGAGTACAATGATGAATGGTGGTCATTTAGTGGACGAGATAAACGATGCTCTTGTGGGTGGGGGTGTCGAGGACGTGCATGGTGAGGATTTTGCCACGGAGGATCAGCTTGCTACCCCCTGGACTACCTCTGTTGCTAGGTAAGAGTTTCAGTTTTATTTTGTTCACTACTCTAATTTTCTCGGTCCAGTATGCGCTGTCTGTGCTGAAAGATATATTATGAGCATATATCATGTTGGCATCGATTTAATGGCATCTAAAGTTTTGATCTTCGGGCTTCATGTGCGCAGTTTATTATTTTCCGCTATTTGGTTTCTACGTTTGATCGGAGTTTGTAAAGATTTAATCCAAGCTTATGACCTTATCTTATACTATACATCTCTGAAATGAAACTTAGGTTAATTAAGAAAAGTACATGAATTTCATGAAGAAAATGTTTGTTCTGCTTCATACCATATTTTGTTGGTTAGAAAGTTGCAGTTTATGTCTATGACAACGATAGATCTGGGGATTAGTGGCTCTAGATTTTCCAAGCAAGCTTGACACGACGCTTGCAGCATAAGAAACACTTCAACAACACAAAATGTATTATATTGGAAAATTTCCCATTATCCGGGCTATAGTGGCAGGATTAAGAATGCTTGCTGGTTTCGTGCTACTACCCTATTATATGATTTATGCGGATAAGATGTTGATTTTTTTTTTTTTTTTTTGCTATCCATATCGTTAGTGAATATATAAAATCAATTAAGTTGGCCTCACACAACAGTTTAAGCTATTATGGTGAAACGGTCACTTAATACGGTATCAAAACCTTTGTAACTAAGTGGTCCTGAGTTCCTACCATCCACCTATTATTCAGTACAAGATAGAGCGAGCCTGTGCAAGTTTCAAGCTCAAAGGGCTTTCACTTGAAGGGGTGTGTTAGTGAATATATAAAATCAATTAAATTGACCTCATACAACAGCTTAAGCTATTGTGGTGAACCGATCACTTATCACATGTGCTATTCGTTAGTAACGAATTTGATATTTCATTTTGATGTGATCTTTAACTGATAGCTCTGCCAACTCTTCTTGCTTCTTTTTTTTTCCTTCAATTATTTCATATGATAGTAAAATTTTGTTGAGTCTCTGACTTTGTATGCATGCATAACTCTTGTTCTCGTTGCTTGTTATGACTTCATACATCTATATTTGCATAATTTCAAACTTTTCATTGATCACTATTAATTTTTCTCATGTCATAGTGGGTATACATTGTTGCGTGACCCACGCCACAACAAAGGCCTTGCATTCACTGAGAAAGAGAGGGATGCTCATTACTTGCGTGGTCTTCTGCCCCCAGCAACCATGACTCAGGAGCTCCAGGTTCGTTAACAGGAGTGACATTGTTAATTGTCCACTCTTTCACATTTAGCATCCTAACTTCCTGGTGTGATTTTGTTGCTTACTGGTCGATCATTGGTTATAGGAGAAACGATTGATCCACAACCTTCGTAACTATGAAGTTCCACTACAGCGATACATGGCCATGATGGATCTTCAGGTGCATGTTCATCTCTTATGAATCTAGACCGAGTCAAGCCGGAAAAATATTGATTTTAGATTGAGTCATTTCATATCACCAAGATGATGGACTTGAATAACTGAATAGCAGTTTGCCTTTTCAGTGCGATTACTCATCCCTGATAGAGGGGAAAGCATGTAACTTTAGCAATGGCTCCTTAATTTTCAGGAGAGGAATGAAAGGCTTTTTTACAAACTTCTAATCGATAATGTGGAGGAACTACTGCCGGTTGTGTACACTCCTACAGTTGGTGAGGCATGTCAGAAATATGGGAGCATTTTCAGGCGTCCACAGGGTCTTTACATCAGTTTGAAGGAGAAGTACGACCATAAATTTTCTTTGCTTTTTCTTGTTACTTATTTTAGTAAGATACCATTAGAGAGTTTATCATAGTGGAATTTTTCAGAGGCAAGATTCTTGAAGTGTTGAAGAATTGGCCTGAGAGAAATATACAAGTTATTGTTGTTACTGACGGCGAGCGTATTTTGGGGCTTGGAGATCTTGGATGCCAGGTATTGATTCCGAAGCCATTCATTTACAAGATGATCATTTCTAGCTGGATATGTAAAATTTTCTGTTTGTACCAATTGTTGAATCCATCACAGATGGACCTCATGGAATTTATTTATTATTGTTAGGGAATGGGTATTCCTGTCGGAAAACTCTCTTTGTATACTGCACTAGGAGGAGTACGTCCATCAGCTGTATGTATTACCACTCTCAACATTGTTATTCAGTGTACCCCATGCTTGCCTTTATGAATTTGCAAAAAGCAAAAAGTGCATGTTTTATCCTGCTCAAAAGTTTGAACATGTGATGACAAGTGCGGCATATCCAACCTCAACCACATAAGACTCGTTTACTGGTTTTCGATTTATAACATTCCTGATGATAGATTTTGATCCAAGAATAGGTTCCAAGTCATTTACTAAAATTTTACGTTTGTTTTGCTTATTTCTAAATGTCAAGTAATTCGGTTAATTTCCCCATTGGACATGACGATTGGTTAAATTATGGGGCGATGTGAAGAATATAAATTTTTTGATACAAAATACATTGGCATGCTCCTAACTTTAAAACTTGCAGTGCCTTCCAGTAACAATTGATGTTGGCACAAACAATGAGCAGTTGTTGAATGATGAATTTTATATTGGACTTCGGCATAAGAGAGCAACAGGCCAGGTACAATCACTTAAACCAATCTTCCAGTTTTGCTCTTGCAATTTGAAAAAAATTGCTAAAGAAAAGTGGAATTTTCTTCTGGCCTAGGAATATGCCGAACTTCTGGATGAATTCATGACTGCAGTTAAACAGTGTTACGGGGAGAAAGTCCTTATACAGGTATGCAAAATCAGTTATGACATCATGTCTAGTCTGCTTAACCTTAAAGTTTTGGGGCGTGATTTTGCTATGAATTTTGTGAACCTTTTAGTTTGAAGATTTTGCAAATCACAATGCGTTTGAGTTGCTTGCAAAGTATAGATCAACTCATCTTGTGTTCAACGATGATATACAGGTAATCGGGTGTAAAAATTACATATATTTTAAATTTGGTGCTCTAATTTGTCCATAACAGGAAATCTAAATTACCAAGTATTTCATTTGCAGGGAACAGCATCAGTTGTGCTAGCCGGGCTCATAGCAGCCTTGAGATTAGTTGGTGGAACCTTGACTGATCATACTTTCTTATTCTTGGGGGCTGGAGAGGTGAGAATGAAATGGCAATTGTCTTGAAAAGAACAGTTGTTCTTTGTTATTTTTTTATTGATATATTACTATCCACTCACTTTTAAGGCATTTCATCGATTTACTTGCCCATCTAATCAGACTGCATCCTTTTTAGAATAACTTGCTTCCTATGCTTTAATTAAGGAAGCAACCAACTTTTGTTTTCCACTGGTGGATAGGTCATGAGAGAAATGATTAGGTGAATCCAAACGGTTAAGAAAACAAATTATGCTCTAGTAAATGTCTTACAAAGTTGGAAGACAGGCATGCACACACTTTCAGGCACAATGATCACGCCTGATAGTTACCTGTATAGGTGTTAATCTTTGCCTCCTTATGTGTTCTTGTTTCTAAATTCTTGCTTCTCTGATGATGCAGGCAGGAACTGGTATAGCTGAACTTATAGCTCTTGAAATATCAAAGCAGGTATTGCATTGCTCTCGCCCTGTGCAATATTCAACAACTTACGATTTTTCTTTTGTTTACTGGGGAACCATTGGCCCAAATTGAGCAGCAGAACTTAGTGTAGTGGTTGTTTTCCCCTCATCCCACCCAAGCCTCCAAGGATTCGCTTATAACCTTCTTGCTAAGCTTATGAGTAATATCATTCCACTTTTTTGTTTTCTTTTTTGACCTAGCTTCTTGCTGATACTATGCCTTTGTTTTATAGACAAAAGCTCCCCTTGAGGAGACACGCAAGAAGATATGGCTTGTCGACTCAAAGGTATAGTCTTTGCTATATCCTATAAAAGATTCTTTTTTTGATATCATTTTTAATGAAGTTTTATGCAACTGAAATGATTGAACACATATCTGCATGTTTAAATTTTTGCCTTTCGTTTTTCAGGGGCTGATCGTTAGCTCCCGTAAGGAGTCCCTTCAACACTTCAAGAGGCCTTGGGCTCATGAGCACGAACCCGTCAAAGGGCTTTTAGATGCCATTAAGGTGTTAAATTGATCTTCGTATATCCACTTACATTAGCAGAGAAATATTCATGCTTCGTCCTTGAATCTTACAAGTTCAATCAATCAGGCAATCAGGCCAACAGTGTTGATAGGATCATCTGGAGCTGGAAAAACATTCACAAAGGAGGTGGTTCAGGCCATGGCATCCTTCAATGAGGTTCATTGTCTTGCTCTCTGAAACACAGATAAATGCAGGGAAGTGTCTCATTAGATGCACAATAAAGAATTTTACCTGACCCAAACATGTTGCTTGTGGCACAGAAACCACTAATTCTTGCTCTTTCCAATCCTACTTCGCAATCTGAATGCACAGCTGAAGAAGCTTATACATGGAGTGAGGTAACTGCAATTTTCCCTTTTCAGATATTACTTCAATTATTCATACATATAACAGTCGTGGGGCTTGCCAAACTAATCGAACTAGTTTACACCATATTCACTCCCATCATTGTTCATCTACAGGGTCGTGCTATTTTTGCCAGTGGAAGTCCATTTGATCCTGTTGAATTTAACGGAAAAGTCTTGGTGCCTGGTCAGGTATTATTGTTTACCATGTATTGATCTTATAGATCATTCTATTACTGGAAACTGACCCTAGTTGGCCGCTTATTGTCTTATTCAGGCAAACAATGCTTACATATTCCCTGGATTTGGTTTGGGTCTGATAATATCAGGTGCCATACGTGTGCATGATGACATGCTTTTGGCAGCCTGTAAGTACTTGGCCTATATAATGAACTCTTTTTGCGGGAAATTTTAGCTTATATGAGGGAGTGAGCTGATAAATGTTCCTCCAGTTTAATATATTCACTTTCCCTCACAATGATACTAGTGTTTGCTTCTTACGGGCCTAAACTAACTGCTCATAACACCATCTTTTTTCTAGCGGAAGCGTTGGCTGCACAAGTCAAACAGGAAAACTTGGACAAGGGACTCATTTACCCACCATTTTCCAACATTCGGAAGATATCAGCTCACATCGCGGCTGAAGTGGCTGCCAAGGCATATGAACTTGGTGAGTTCTTTTTCAGATTTGTGTAGCAGCTTATAAAAGCAATATCCTGCATTATTCGTTGATGTTGTTTTTTTCTAAAAAAAAATCACGTTTAGGTGTTGCATCTCGTCTCCCACGTCCTAAGAACATTGTTAAGTATGCAGAGAGCTGCATGTACAGCCCAATCTACCGGAGCTACCGCTAAGACATGCAAAGGACTTGTGAATTTGGCGAGCACTACTCTCGGAAGCAATTGTCTTTGTTGCCTTTTCTTTTGTTCCTTTTTTTAGCGGGGTTTCTTTTAGTTATTCCTTTAGAACTATGGAGTTTCTTTTTAATTTAAAAATAACCTCTCTACTAATTTTAATTAAAGCTACGTATTATTAAATTTTTTATATCTTGCGTATCAGCAAATTTATGCTGTAAGGTATTGTTATTCACTAAGGTCTTTTAACATTTACTAGGTACAATTTTAGTATGTCAATTTCCTAACATTGATGAGCCCTAATCTGTTGTCCCTATCAGACTATGTTCTGCTTCTGCAGTTAGATTCTTGATAATTTGACAATTGCTGAACCCCTAGTGAACTTGTTTCTCTCTATTTTTTGTTAACTCAAGTACGATGCAATGGACAGTTGAAGAACATTTCTTTAACTCAAGTCCATTGGACAGTTGAGTTTTCCATTTGCATTTGCAGTACTTTGCACAATTTTCTTCAACGAGGTGGAATGGACAGTTGAAGCTTTCCAATCATAGTACCATTAACAATTGTCCCCACAAGATTCTTGCATCTGCCTTGCTATTTTTGCACTTAAATCTTTTTATTTTCTTCTTTAATTGTTGACGCCTAATTTGGCCAACACGGTCACTGTATGTTCGACAAATAAATGCTCAAAAATTACTACTGTGTTCTTAAAATCTAATGGTTTAAATCAAAGATTTGATTTTGATGGACGGTCTATAGTTTACGGTGGAAAATGAATTTAAAATCTAATGG
>JAOQMQ010000008.1:18231990-18244619 GCA_027563845.1 Erythroxylum subrotundum
AATTCGAAAAATTTTGAAAAAGAGAATTTTAATATCCTATTAAGGAATGCAGTTCTATAATTTTAAATAAGCAAATTATATAATTATGTAACACTTGAAGAAAAAAAAAAAACCGTGGCTGGCAGCAAGTACAAGGCTTATTTCCCACATCTACGTATTGTGGCACAATAATTATATTGCCTTTGATTAATTTTGAGAAATGAATATTCAGTTAATTGAAAAGTACACGTGACACAACAGCCTTCTGGAAGGTTGACTCAGCAATGCCTTGTCATCAGAATGGAATGGTCAACATTGGACAGCCAACCGCTTTTTTGACTTTTCTCTTTTGATTTTGAAACAGCTTCGTCAAGTGGACTGGTCTTCGGCACCAAATAGATTCTTGTCCGGGCGTGTTACTGTTATCTCCATCCCTTTCTTGCCCTTGTCTCGCTTCACTCATAATGTTTTTGACTTTTGACCCAAAAACAGATCCCTATGACCCCCAATGCCTCTACCCTCCAAAGTCCTCAAAATCACAGATTTGCCTCCAACTCCAATTGTTTACTATAGTTTCTTTCTCGCAACAAAAGGCCGAGAAGAGGCTTCAAACAAGACAGTAAATCTCTTCTTCTAGAGGGTATCAAACGCCGACGTTTTACTTCGTTAACCCAGTACACGACATGAAAGCAAAGACTTGTCTAGTCCTCATAGTACGTACAATCACTGTCGTCTACATATTTTCATCTCTCTTTCTCAACAAAATCTGTCTTTGTCCAAGATTTCCACATTTTTCTTTTTGTTATGTCACTGAAAGCGGCATTTCCTGTTAATATAAATTTCAAGTTGGACCGCATGGAGTAGGCTTTGAATAGAATGTCCTAAAACTTTTCTTTTTCCTTTTTACCGTCAGTTTTTAATAGGAAATCCTGGTTTAACTCACCTGAACGAAAAACTATATCTAACCAAGTTAAATTATTCTCCATAAGTGATTAAAAAAAAGATTATATTCCCAAAGTGTTACTCATCTTGCTTCTTTAACTAACAAGTCTATTTTTGAGGTTTGGTAATTGCCAGGCTACTACAAGAGAAAGACAGATAGTGCATAAAGACCTGTCATGGCGATTAAGGTGGAGATGGTGATAGTGTTAAAACCAAATCTACTTAATACCAAGATTACTTTCCTATCTTATAATTGATTCAAAGAAAGTAATAGAATTAGTAATATAACTCATTTTAAATCATGAAGACTTATTTACATAACTAAAACAAATCTTCAGTCGCCCTCGTCTCTTCTTCTTCTTTCAGTTCATGAGCAGAGACCTTCATATCTACTTTAAGCTTTATGTCCATCGTCATCTGTTTTCCTTCTTTTTGCTCCTTTAAAGATTCGACCATATCAGTTTTCCTGAATGAGTCACCATCCTTCTTCTTCTCTTGGTCTTCTACAAGGTGGGATTTAGCTTGTTTTTCAGCTCGTGCTTCTAGCTCTTTCTCACTTTTAAGTGTGATAACCTTACACTGCTCTCTTGGATGTACTTCCATGTTGTCCAAAAAGTTTTCCACACACTTCTCTTACAAAATTTACAAGAAAGGTATTTTATTTGAAGCTCTAGGTTGTGAATAGAAGAGGCATGGTCTTCTATTACTTGCTCAAACTTCTCTTCCAGTCTCTTCTAGGCCTCTTCGATGTTCATGAGCTTATTCATGATCTTGTCCAATTTAGAATCCCATGAACTGGACTCATCTTACTAAAATCTTAATAGGTTTTGTATGTCCCATGCGAGTCCTTACATTGTTAGACTAATATAAATCTAGGTAGTTCTGTCACACCAGATAGTCCGTGTTCAAATAAGGGTGATGAATTGTTGAATCCAAGTTTCACAAACGGGTTCACAAATAAATAAAGCATCAAAGGCCCAATAAGCAAGTCAACGCAAACAACCCAAAAAGATCCAAAGACAACTTCTACAACGACAAATTATAAATTCATTATTCCAGCCTGTAAATTCACACGACATTGTTGCATCTTCTCCCTTTTTTACGTTTGTCAGTAGTTTGTTAGAAAGTTTGTTATGTATAACTTTTCCATTGTAAATCTTGTATATAAACCCCACAACAAAAATGATAAGATGAGAGTTTTTTTTCTAAAATTCTCTCTCTTCATTCTCTACATGGTATTAGAGTCTCAGGCTCTTGATATACAACGACTAACGAACGTGAGGGAAATTCGAGCACCTCTCAAACACAACTCGATATAAACAATGATGAGAGTGAATCGTATGAAATCTCTCTACTTCAGAAAACTCGGGCGCTATCCTGGTAACGACGTTGCTGGATGAGACGAACTATCTCTCATGGAGTAAAGCGATGATTATTGCTCTAAAAGTGAAAGATAAAATTGACTTCGCAAACAGCTGCTGCAAGGAGACAGAGAATAACCCAACCTTACTAAAAAATATTGAACAGCTGATAATATGGTAATCTCATGGCCTTTAAACTCTATGGTTAAGGATTTAGCGAAATCATTTCTCGTAGTCACCACTGCTCGGGATCTATGGGAAGAGTTGAGGTCTAGGTATGGTGAGAGCAACGGACCTCAAATCTACCAATTAATGCAAGAAAACAGTAATCTAAGATAGAGGAATGAGTCTGTGACAAACTATTTCATAAAACTAAAGCGACTTTGGGATGATTTAAGATGTGTTATGCCTTATAGGAGTTGTCCGTGTGAGGTTGGTAAACTTAAAAATGTTGTGGAAGATAACACTAAATTGGTTCAATTTTTGATGGGGCTTAAAGAGGAATACGGGAGTGTAGTGAGTCAAGTAATGTTGAATGATCCTCTGCTAGTTGTGAATAAAGCATATTCCATGATTCTTACTATTGAGAAATAGAGAAATGTTGTTGGACTGTCTACAAATGAGATAGGACAGATGAATGTAGCTCTCGTAGTAAAGCCTATCGGAAATAGAAAGACAGAGACCAGAGAGGAGTTTTCGATGAACAAAAAAAGGAGTTATGTGAGGAAAGAGGACAAATATTGTACTCACTGCCATGAGAAGGGACACACATGAGTCCCATTGAAGCTGGACAGAGGAGTTCAAATGGTGAAAGTACTGGAGACTTATGGATTTCCAAGTGAGTTCATCACTTGGTTGAAAGAATGCATATCAATTGCTAGTTTTTTTGTCTTAATCAATGGTAGCCCATCGGATGATTTCTTGCAACTAAAGGACTCAGACAGGGAGACCATATCTCCCCCTACTTGTTCATTCTTTGTATGGAAATTCTAAACTCAATCATTAAACTTAAAGTGAAGGTTAATCCCTGATTCAGATTCCAACAAGATGTGACATACTTGGACTAAACAATTTGTCCTTTGCAGATGATCTTGTTCTCTTTTGTAGGGCCAATAAGGATTCAATTTAAACTTTTATGATGGTTATGGATAGATTCAAAAGTTTATCTAGATTAAAGGTCAATTTCAACAAAATTCAGTTCCTTATCTCTAAGGCTGCTCTCTCCATTGAACCTCGCATTGCTTCTTTGACTGGTATGTTGAAAAAGTCCCCACCATTACTTTACTTGGGATTGCTTGTTTCTACTAGGAGATTAAGCTACATTGAATGTATTCCACTCATTGTTTTCTATGGAATCACTCCAGTGGAAATAAAAAGGATGTTAAGGTTAAGTGGTCAGATATATGTTATCCTAGGTAGGTTAAATATTTACTCAAGAAAGTTGTCTAATCAAGCCCTCATCCTTAAAAGGTTATGGTGGATAATTGAGGAAAAAAAATTACTACGAATTAGGTGGATTCATTCATACTTTTCTCAAAGGTAGATGTATTTGGGAGCTGAAGAAGAGCCCTTCAGACTTTTGCTTCTTGAATCAGTTACTACACTTAAGGAACTTAGTCTAGGATGATGTTATTTGTAAAGTTGGTAATGGGAAACTAATCTCTTATTGAATCAGTCCTCAATTCACTATATATTTACTAGATCTCGCATATTTTCTTATCCAAAGGTGTAATCAAGTCAGTAGAATGATTATTCAACAATTTTCTATGGAATCACTCCAGTGGAAATAAAGGGGATGCTAAGGTTAAGTGGTCAGATATATGCTATCCTAAAGATGAGGTAGGTAAAATATTTACTCGAGAAAGTTGTCTAATTAAGCCCTCATCCTTAAAAGGTTATGGTGGATAATGGAGGACAAAAATTACTACAAATTAGGTGGATTCATTCATACTTTCTCAAAGGTAGATGTATTTGGGAGATGAAGAAGAAGAGCCCTTCAGACTTTTGCTTCTTGAATCAGTTACTACACTTAAGGAACTTAGTCCAGGATGATGTTATTTGTAAAGTTGGTAATGGGAAACTAATCTCTTTATGGTATAATAATTGGTCAGGTCACAGCTTTCTTATCCACCACCTAGACACATTAATGCTCTCATTATTTCACTTCCTACTAAGATCAACATCTTCATTCATGATAACTCTTGGAGATTTCCTGCTACCCTCAGTCATCTATAACTACTATATCATCCAAATTCATCCAGCTCATATACTTTTTATTAGAAAGATCTTTCAACTTCCAAACTGTCGAATAAGCTTACTACGAATATGATCAGACTACGGAACCATAAAGCTGATTGGAGTAGAATCATTTGGCACAAAGTTCTCACCCCCTCCCCCCTAATGTCTCATTTCTTCTCTGGTTAATTGTCAAGAACATGCTTAATACTGTTAATGGAATTTTTTATCTTGATATCAACCGAAGATGATCTCTATATTCAACACATGATGAAACTAGAAATCACCTATTCTTTATATGCTCAGCTACTAAGATCATTTGGGAACAGGTGACACAAAAATTCTTATGGACTAGTTCATTTAACTATATCTCCAACATTATTCACTAACTAGCTTCACAAGCTTCTCTTTCTAAGACTGAAAAGCAGATCCACATACTCGTTATGGGGCTATGTGTACAAACAATATGGAAAGAAAGAAATGCGAGAAGGTTTAAGTCCAAATGCAAAACCCTTGAATCACTTATCAATGAAGCTATCGATGGGATTAGAGAGCTCCTTATTCTAAAGAACCTTACTTTAGCTTACAGTCCCAATTTGCTTATATCTTTGAACATATAATCTGTATAATACTTACAAGCTTTTTATTTTTTAGGTAATTCCAATATGATCTAATTTGTGTTGTGTGATACTTCTCTGAACCTCTCTTTGGAGTTGTAACTTTCATTATTTATTAATTTATTCCCTTTTCTTTTTTGAAAAATATTTTTAAAAGAGAAAATTGTGATAAGCAATAACTAAGGATGTCAATGAGGGGTTGGGTGGCCATGGCCAGCCCACCTTATATATTTTTTATAAAGAAACACGTCAAAAATAATGTTGTTTTTGAAGTTATTATCGGGTCACGGGCTAACCTGAAGTTGATCGAGCAGACCAATTTTGACCCGTAGCCCTCCCATGGCCTGGTCAACCTGAGCCAAAATCGAGCCGAGCTAAAATTCTCATCTCTAGCAATAACTTCCCTTTGCAATATTTTGTAAAGCATTAATATCATACAGTGTAGATAGATTCACAATAAGATAACCAGAAGGTAGCTAATGCGTTATTGATAGAGAAATTATTATTAGTGATGTAATTATTATATCAACATCATTGTTATCATATAGTAATAATAATAATAATAATATATCCTTTCTAGTTTTTAGATAGATTAACGGAGGAGACTTGAAGAGTAAACAAATGAAAAAAAAAAAAAAGAAAAGGACAGGTCCACGTTCTACTTACATAATTTAGTGCCTCGTGTTGGACGAAATTAACGTCACGATCCTTCTGGATTAACAGTGGAAAGAGAAAGAACTCTTAAAAGGTGTTCCTACTTAAAAATACATAAATATTGATGTGGATTATTCTTATTTAAATGGAAAACAGAAGCCACAACACTAAGTAACTGAAGAGGTAACATTGCACATCTAACGTTTATCAGCATATTAAATAAGCAGATTATATAATTATGTAACAGTTGAAGGCTTATTTCCCACGTCATTGTATTGTGGCACAATAATTATATTGCCTTTGATTAATTTTGAGAAATGAATATTCAGTTAATTGAAAAGTACACGTGGCACAACAAAAGAATAATATAAGGCTTAGGAAGGTTGACTCACCAATGCCTGCCTTGTCATCAGAATGGAATGGTCAACATTCAACAGCCAATCCTTTTTTTTTTTTTTTTCACTTTTCACTATTGAGACAGTTTCGTCAAGTGGAGTGGTCTTCGGCACTAAATAGATTCAACTTGTCCGGGCGTGTTATCCCCATCCCTCTTCTTGCCTTGTCTCGCTTCACTCATAGTTGTTTTGACCCAAAAGCAGATCCCTATGACCCCCACCCAATGGTTCTATTACCCTCCAAACTCCAAAGTCTTCAAAACCACAGATTTACCTCCAATTGTTTACTGTAGTTTCTGGCAACAAAAGGCCGAGAAGAAGAGGCTTCAATTCAAGCACGACAGTAAATCTCTTCTCTCTAGAACGTATCAAACGCCGACGTTTTATTGCGTTAACCCAGTACACGACATGAAAGCAAAGTCCTCATAAAACGTACAATCACTGTCGTCTACTTATCAACAAAATCTGTCTTTCCTTCTCAACAAAATCTGTCTTTGTCCAAGATTTTCTCGTTTTTCTTTATGTTAGGTCACTGACAAGCGGCATTTCCTGTTAATATAAATTTCAAGTTGGACCTCATGAATTAGGCTTTGAATCGAATGTCCTAACATTTTTCTTTTTCCTTTTTACCAAACTGTTGGTAAAAAGGAAAACTCTATCTAACCAAGTTAAATTATTCTCCATAAATGATTTAAAAAAAAAAGATTATATTCGTTGAAGCGTTACTCATCTTGCTTCTTTAACTAACAAGTCTGTTTTTGAGGTTTGGTAATTGCTAGGCTAGTGCATAACTAAACCAGAGAAAGACGGATAGTGCAATGTGCACCCCCGCATTATATTTATTTAAAAAGAGAAAATGGACATACTTGACTGAAATTACTATTTCATTATCAATCTATTCTTGTTAGTAGGTTATTTTTTTATTTGGTTAAAAAAATATACAGACTATATAATTAAAAAGTTTATTTATTCTTTAAGTTTGAAGAATAAGTAAACTCATCATCCCTTATTTTTATCTATTGCAAGTAATATGGGAATAAAAATAAGGACTTGTTAGATAAAAATATTCTTAAGTAATTTACATAATAAAAATAAAATTAATAATAGTTAGTGAAGACCAATGAATATTTTGATCTTTTTATTAGTTATTTTTTTGTTATTTTAAATTTATGTTTTCAAACACAGTATATTATTATCAGAAATTTTTAGGAATAAATCAAACAAAATAATATCTATTATATTTTATTTCCGAAGAATTACTATTTAATTCCTTATGTATTTTTGCAAGGAACCTGACGGGTTTGTAAATAAAAAGGTTCACTCCGTCAGAAACAAAAACAGTTATACATCATGATTGAAGCAACAGCAAAAGCAAAGCTCCACAGATAAGTTTAAGATTATATTTAGTTGGGCCTAAAATTTTAAATAGTTTATAATAGGAAGGAGTAATTTATAATAAAATAAATATATAAATTAATTTAATATTGAAATTTTATTATTTGAGAGAAATAACAGGGTTCATAATATAATATGATGAAATGTTATTTGAAAGAAATATTTATAATGTAATATAGTAAAATATTTTTTCATAATATAATATGATGAAATATTATTTGAAAGAAATATTTATAATGTAATATAGTAAAATAGTTTTTATCATTTTATATTTTATTCTAAACCTTTCAAATCAAAATAACTTATTTTTATTATTTAAAATAAAATAAGTTATAACGTAAAAGTCTCTTCTCCTGACCTATTTTATTACATTACGCTATAAAGTATAAACCTTATCTTAAACTTATTTTATTCGATTATTATCCCTCCAATCAAACATCGCCTGACGGGCTCGTTTGTAATTAAAAGTCTTCTCCAATGTCATATCATAGGGGCCGAATCAACTGCTATGCTTCCTGCCTCTTTCCTCCCAGGTAAAGTCTTCTCCAATGTCATATAATAGTGGCCGAACCAACTGCTATGTCTCCTGCCTCTTTCCTCCGAGGTAAGATCTTACAAGTAGAGTATCAAGCTCTGCCGGAGTTAAACTCATCTTAAACATGAAAAACTCAATCCCACTTTTAGTTATTGTAATACTAGCACACAGACCCTTTGCAGTCTTCTCCCAGAATCAAAATCCGAACGGCAACAATGAGCAATCCATCCTCTTGAACCTCAGGGAACAACTTGGAAATCCACCATCTCTCCTGGCATGGAACACCTCTTCCTCACCTTGTGATTGGCCAGAGGTTCGTTGCACCAATGGAGCTGTCACCCAATTGTTACTCAAGGACAAGAATATCACTGTAACTATTCCGGCCACCATATGCGACCTCAAAAACCTGACCCAGCTGGACTTGGCCTGGAACTTTATTCCAGGAGGGTTTCCTACAGTTCTGTACAATTGTACAAAGCTCAAAACACTGGACCTGTCTCAAAACTATTTCGTTGGTCCAATCCCGGATGATATCCCCAAGCTTTCAAGTCTTGAGTATATAGACCTTGGGGGTAATAACTTCACTGGTGATATCCCACCTGCTATAGGTAAATTATCACTACTTAAAACGTTGTTCCTGTATCAAAATCAGTTCAATGGGACCTTCCCTAAGGAGATTGGTGGCTTGGACAATCTTGAGCAGTTAAGCTTGGCATACAATGCATTCGTTCCCTCGCCAATTCCACCGGAGTTTGGTGGCTTGAGAAAGTTGACGCTCATGTGGATCAAAGGCGTCAATTTGATTGGTAAAATACCAGAAAGTTTTAGCAATCTTTCAAGTCTTGAGCACTTGGATTTGGCCATGAACCATTTGGAAGGTACTATTCCTAGGGGCTTGTTCTCATTGAAGAATTTAACTTATTTGTATCTCTACCACAATAAATTGTCTGGCGACATCCCTCAGCCAGTAGAAGCTATGAAATTGACTGAGATTGATCTTTCAATGAACAATTTGACTGGTTCTATACCAGAGGACTTCGGCAAGCTACAGAAATTGCGGCTTTTGAATTTGTTTTCTAACCAGTTATCAGGTGAAATACATCCAAGCTTAGGCCTTATTCCTGCCCTGAAGATTTTCCGTGTTTTCACCAACAACTTGAGTGGAATTCTGCCTCCAGAAATGGGACTCCATTCAAAGCTGGTGGCTTTTGAGGTCTCAACAAACCAATTTACCGGTCAACTGCCACAAAATCTTTGTGCCGGAGGTGTTTTACAAGGCGTAGTTGCTTTTGCTAACAAGCTTAGCGGACAGGTGCCTCAGACCCTGGCAAATTGTTCTACTCTGCGTACAGTTCAGCTTTACAACAATAGCTTTTCTGGTGAGATACCTTCTGGTATTTGGACTGCCATCAATATGACATATTTGTTGTTAAGTGACAACTCATTTTCGGGAACACTGCCAAGCAAAGTGGCTTGGAATTTGTCGAGATTGGAAATGAGTAACAACAACTTTTCTGGTCCAATTCCTACTGGTGTCTCCGGCTGGGTAAACTTAATCGTTTTTGAGGCGAGCAATAATATGTTCTCCGGTGAAATCCCTGTGGAGATTACAAGTTTGTCTGGTCTCACAACTCTTTTGCTTGACGGAAATAGACTTTCAGGTCAACTTCCAACCAGAATCGTCTCATGGACATCGCTGAGTACTTTGAACCTTTCAAAAAATGGCCTATCTGGCGATATTCCAGTGGCGTTTGGCACTTTGCCTGACCTGCTTTTCTTGGACTTGTCGCTAAACCATTTCTCTGGCGAAATTCCAACTGTGCTTGGCAACTTGAGGCTAAATTCCCTTAATTTGTCCTCCAATCAACTGTATGGCAGAATCCCAGATGCATTTAATAATCTTGCTTATGAAAACAGTTTCCTGAATAATTATGAACTCTGTGCTACAAATTCAGTTCTAAACCTTCCAAACTGCAACTCTGGATTTCACAGCTCAAGCAGAGTTTCCTCAAAGTTTCTTGCAACAATTCTAGTTATTGCGATAACGGTATTCGTAGTTACTGTTATATTCTCTTTATTTGTGGTTAGAAACTACAGGAGAAAGAGACAAAAGAGGGACCTTGCTACATGGAAGCTTACTTCATTTCAGAGATTGGATTTCGACGAAGCAAACATATTGGCGAGCTTGGCAGAAAGTAATATGATTGGCAGCGGAGGATCAGGGAAGGTATATCGCATTGCCATTAACCGTGATGATGAATTTGTTGCTGTTAAGAGAATTTGGAATAGCAGGAAACTGGACCACAAGCTGCAAAAGGAATTTTTGGCAGAGGTGCAAATACTGGGGACGATTAGGCACTCAAACATAGTGAAATTATTATGCTGTATTTCCAGTGAGGACTCCAAGCTTCTTGTATACGAGTACATGGAGAATCACAGCCTTGATAGGTGGCTCCATTCTAAGAGAAGAAGATCATCTTCTGGCACTAATTCGGTCCATCATGTTGCTTTGAGCTGGCCCACAAGGTTGCAGATTGCCATTGGAGCTGCACAAGGCCTATGCTACATGCATCATGACTGCTCACCACCTATAATTCATCGAGACGTGAAGTCCAGTAACATCTTATTGGATTCTGAGTTCAAGGCAAAGATAGCAGATTTTGGATTGGCAAAGATGTTGGCGAAGCAGGGAGAATCGCATACAATGTCTGCAATAGCGGGGTCCTTCGGCTATATTGCCCCAGGTAAGAGCATTGGTATAATGATATGTCCACTGTTACCAAAGGAAAAGAGCTTTAGTTTTGACAAAAGTTGTACATTTCTTGGTGCAGAGCATGCTTACACAACAAAAGTGAATGAGAAGGTTGATGTTTACAGCTTTGGAGTTGTACTCCTGGAGCTGGTGACAGGAAGGGAGCCGCATTTTGGAGATGAACATACTTGCCTCGCAGAATGGGCGTGGCGGCATAGCTCAGAGGGAAAATCTGTGGCTAATTGCTTCGATGAGGAGATTAGGGAACCGCGTAACTTGGAACAAATGACTGCTTTGTTCAAGCTGGGACTGATATGCACAAGCACATTACCGTCAACAAGACCTTCAATGAAGGATGTTTTGCAGGTACTACGCAGATTCTCTCCCGAGGAGAATGGCGAGAAAAAGAAGGAAAACGAACTTGACTCGGTTCCTTTTCTTGGGAGCCCAACTTATCTTTCTAGTTACAAGCAGGGTGAGAAGGGTGATGAAGATTTTAGCTTGATGTACAGCGTATGATGTGCTCGCTCTCCGTTTTCTTTCTACACCTGATTTACTGTTTCTGTCATAAATAGACGTCTCCCTGTTCCTGCAATGAAAAATCATAATCTATGTAATCTAATACGAATTTGGTAATAGAATGGAATAGACTGTAATAAAACCAAACGGAATGATTTATAATGGAATATAATATAATATAGTGAAAAGTTATTTGAGAGGGTTGGAAGGGTTCATAATATAATGTAATGAAATGTTGTTTAGAAAATGAATTAAATAGAATGAAATGTAATATATAATAAATGACTATTATATCTCTTATATTAAAATAGTTGTTCCAGGAAGTTTAACGCTATGATTTTAAAATAGAAATTATATTCAATTAAAAAGTCCCGTGGCAAATAATTTTTTTAATATTTTTATTTTAAAATAATAAATATTTTATTATTTTATTATTAATTATATACAATTTATTATTATTAATTATTTCATAAATTTAATTTAATTTTATTATATTATATTTTATTCTATTCTATGTGATTTATACTTTAAAATAATTTATTTTTATTTATATTTATATTTATATAGAAATAATTGGTATTATGATAACGAGAAATAATTGGTATTACGAAAAAAAAACTAATAAATATATAGAAATGTATTGGTTGTTACTAGGGTAAGAAGAAATAATTGATATTACGAAAAATTATTGAGGGTATATTAGAAAGTATATATTTATTAATTTACGTTCCATCTTAAACCCTCCGAATCGAAGGTTTCTTATTTCACTGTTTAGGAGGGAACGAAACGTAACATGAAACCTCCGCTTCCTTCTCATTCAATTTCATTCCATTATAAAACTTCCTTTCAAACGATGGAAGTGTGTTACATTCCATCCCTTTCTATTAATTAACATCCAACCAAACAGATCCTAAGTAATTCTCTCAGAGATATATTTAACTATAGTCACAATATTTTCTTATTAAATATGATCCTTGAATAAGAAACCATCAACTTCTAGACTTTAAACAGAAAGTCAAAATGAGTTATGAATTATGTCGCACTTACATTTATATTTAGTTATAATGGATGAGACGAGATAAGACGTGGACCAGTCAACTGTGTTGGATCCCGTTTCTGGAACCCAACTCCTTGACAGAAAACCATAACTTAACTAACGTCGCTTCATTTTTTTTTTCCAATTACACATCATTCAAAGTATCTTCAATTTCCAATTTGAAATTCATCAATTCCTTAATTCATTTT
>JAOQMQ010000008.1:18263446-18273918 GCA_027563845.1 Erythroxylum subrotundum
TTATGAAATCATGTTTTCGAAAATAGTTTCCAAGATATACATATATCAAGTATATGAAAAAGCAAGTTTATAAGAAGTGCCATTTTGGGCAACAAGCTTACAAGATTTTGAAATATATATGTTAAATGGGTTTGTGGTAATCTCTTAAGAATCATCACGTGCACGTTGACCCAAGTTAAATGCTTCTCCCGCCTGCCCGCTAGTGGCATGGAGTTCCCTCAAGGACTCCCTCAAGTTTATGGCTATACAAGACCACTATGTGAAAATGTGTGGTGCGTCATGTTTTTGGACTTACCCGAACCATTCTGATGTGCTTATGTGCTCATGTTATGTTAATAAGTTTGATGCATTCATGTTTTATAGTTTGAGATTTTGACTACATGATGAGAATTTTTAGAAACATGTATTTTTATGAACCATATGAAAATTTTCTATGACAACTGAATGTTTTAATTAGTTTTTGCTTATTTTTTTGTTATAAACTATTACCCACGAGCTGTCAAGCTCACCCCCTTTTTGTCCCTTCTTTAGGTAATAGTTAAGAGATTAAGTGATCAAGAGCCTAAGGGAACTTCCGCAAATTTGTTAATTGTATTTTTGTAATAAGCCAATGGTGTGGCTTTTGATATGTAAATAAAGTTTTTCAAACTCTATTGCTTTAAGAAATGAAATGATAGATTGAAGTAGTTCAGTTATGTATGTATGTTTACATTGTTTCCCTCGTAATGTGGTTGAGTTGAAGTAATAAGTTGGTTTTTGGTTGGGTCGGTCGTGCTAGGCCTAGGCCCACGGCTAGAATGGCATGTAGGCCGATCGACCCATTCCCAGATGATGACCTAACACCGGCAGATATTCCCTATATAAATTCACTACCTCATCGTGACGCAGGTATAACCTAGAACCCTAATATTCTCTATTCACAGCCACAAGAAAACCATTACCAAAGTGTTGACTTAAGCATCGGAGGGGCTTGCCAGCGATCAACCCCCGGTGTGCCTTTTATTATTTTTGCAAGTATTTCTTGGCTAAGGTTAATTGAGCTCATGGATCCAAACAACAGCGCCCAGCCTCATCAAAATCAGACTAAACCATTTGATGCCCATCGTGGGGCCGGGCGTTAGGGCACCACGTCCAGAAGCACTCAGATCAGTCAGGCGGCAGCGACAAATCCTGATGTAGCCGCTGTTGCGGCACTTGTACTATAACGAATGGGCTTGCAATTACCTTCCGCCCTTCCATCGACGCATCATGATCCCCAGATCCATCCTCCACCCATCAACCAAAACCCTAGCACAAACGAGCTACCTCAATCAAACCCAAATAACCAAACACAATCTTCACATCCGAATGATCAACCACAACCCCAAAATCGAGATCAAGAGGAGTAGAGCGTAGCCCTGGAGGATAATGCTGGAAACAATTCACACCCTCACATCCAACACCCCCTAAACACAAACCCTGCTCCACAACAAATCTCCCTCACCCAAAAAACAAATAGAGGAAGCGGCTGATCTACTGATTCGCCAAATCTTACAATCTCAGACGAAGCAACAACAGATCCCTGCTCGGCAGATAGGTATGATGGCCGATCGCCATTCTGCTAAAACTCTTTAAAAAATCGTGGACGATCGAATCAATATATCCATGAATTCCCGTCCAGATCAGCCATTAACATAATACAACTCTCCTTTTATTCCGGAGATCTGGATAGCCTCCCAGCGGTCGGTACTAAGATACCAACGCCCGAAAAATACACTGGAAAGACCGATCACCTCGACTATCTTCAGCACTTTCAATCGATGATGAACCTGCATTGCATCCCTGATGCCATTCAATGTAAGGCTTTCTGTATAGCCTTTTGAAGAAGGAGCCCGGCGATGGTTCAACAGTTTACCCCCACGTTGCATCACTTGTTTTGAGGATTTTAAGCTGCTATCCCTCAACCAATTTGCTACAAGTAAACGGCCACAAAAGACGGCCTTGGAAGTGATGCAGTTGACCCAAGGAAGGAATGAAAGTTTACGGGAGTTCATCACTCGGTTTAACAATGAAGCTGTTGAAGTCCCTGACCTTACCTGCTCGTCCATGTTGGCTGCCCTTATGAGCAACACGAGGGATGAAGAGTTCAAGAAGTCATTGGCCCTTGATCAGCCCAAGTCTATTCAAGAGATAAGAAATCGGGCGGATAAGTATATCCAGCTTGAGGAAGTGTTGAAAAACACAAAATGTAGGGCAGAGGACCGCTGGCCAAGTGGCAGAACAGAAGATTCACATAAGCGACAGAAGGATCAGTCTAATTGGACGAAGTCGACCGACCGAAAGGACCGAAAGGATCAGCTTCAACATCATCGGCCAAGTTACCAAGACCGGATCTTGGAACCAGGCGATACCAAGAAAACAATCTTGGATCGCTCGGCCTAAACATCGTTCGGCCAGGCTCCTTTGTGTCGTTTAGCCATGATTCTCTCGAACCTGATTACCGATCGGTGTGCATCGAGCGCACTCGTTTGCTGCCCATTATTTGAAAAAACAGTCCCTTATATAAAACTAATGACAGTCTAATCTTAATTCACAGAATAAAGAAGACAACGGATGACAAAAATAACAAAGGTTTTATTCCCTTATATATTTGTTCTGGTCACAAGCTCGACTAGATGAGCTTTAAAGGTCCTATCACATAAGTCACTTTGGCCCTTCGATAGAGGGAGAAGTACCAACAGCTAGATCGGCAGGAGAAGTAGCTTCAGAGGTCAGCAAAGCATCCGAAACAGGATCAGGGTTTGTAGGAACAACCGGAGAGACACCCCCATGAGCTCGTTCCTCTTCCTCATATGAACTAAGGTCCAACAGCTCCAACAGCTCATCCGGTAATGTCTCTTTGTCTTTCTCAGCTATCTCCTTTACCTCCTCGAGTGAAAGACCGAGCTCTGAAGGAAGCATTGGCTCGACAAAATCCTCGAATGAAGGACCATTCGACCCATCAGGGACAAGAACGCTATGGCAGTTTCTCAGGATGGAAAGAGCCAAATCGCAAGCAAATTCTTTGCATTCATCATTTAAAAATCGCTCTTTCCATCGTTTGATTGCTTCAACCCTTTGCTCTTTGACAGAGCTTTGTAGCTCAAGCAATTTCCTCTCAGCTCTTTCTCTCTGCAACACCGCTTCTTGGCAGTCTCGGAGGACTCTCAAACGAAGCTCTTCTTCCATTTTTGCTTTAGAGTTGGCACTGAGAACTTCTTTCTTCATGTCCTCATTATTGAACTGCAATGCTCGGCACTCTTTTTCCAGCTCGTCCCTTGACGCAACCACTTTGTTCTTCTCCTCCTCCACCTCTGAAAGTTGAGCTCTCAAAATGTTAACCTGGCCAAGAAGATTTTTAATCTCCTGGTCCATTGATCGGGTGATTTCAGCAAACCGATCAATACGATGATACATTCCAGAGGCGAACGCCAGGTCCTACGATGAAGAACTTTATCAAAATTAAAAAAAAAAAGGGTAGAGATTACCCTTGCTAAGCCGCTCACGAGATCAGTCATCATCTCCTTGTCGCCCAACGAATCTAAAAACTCTTTGTCCACAGGAGGAATAACGTGAAGAGCAACATCGGTGTTCCTAAGCGATGCAATCTTATTTAGACTGATCGTCGACACCCACTTTTCGGAGCTGGGCACTTGCTCTACCCCCTTACCTTTGTCCAATTGGTGGGGCGATCGTTCAACAGTCCGAGCAGTCTTCTTTCTTTTTAGTGGACGTTCCACCTCTTCTTCCATAACCACTCGGTCCTCACTTGCCGTCAGGGTTAGCAGCGCTGTAGGCTTGTCAGGTGCAGTTGGATGAGCGATATTTTTGCTGACCTCCACCTTCTTGCTTCGCTCCTTCATCTTCAAGGAAGGTCTAGCGACTTTGTGCTGGCTTTTGGATTTGGGAGAATTGGAGGACGAGGTGAGATTCTTGAGTTTCACCATGGCTGCACAATTATGGAAGCAGGTTAGAAATCGAAACTAATATTCATAAATGCAGCACGAAATGTAACAGTTAAACTATAAGGAGTCAACCAGAAGGGGCAGTTTCTTCTTCTAGCTCGTTAATTCAAGGTGGGAGATTAATTAAAAAGGCATTGACCGATGCCCCTCCACGATACCCCAAAATAAGGCGGTCGAAAACATACCGACCAAGCACCTTAATTCGGTCGATCACTTCCCATTCCTTTCTAGTAAAGGACAAATTAGAAGTGTCATTCCATTGCTCAGTCAGGGGATATCTCCACGGCCTGGACTCAAAGGTAGATCCTGGGGGCCTCACAAAGAAGTACTTCGTCTTCCAGGCCTTGACTGACGAAGCTATTCCAGTAGGACGATACCTTACGTCTCTATACTGGAGATGAGGGACCCCGGCCCCGGTGCTTGAGCTTTGATTCATTCTCAAAAAATGTCACAGAATACCGATTGATGGGGGACACCCGAAATGATGGCACAGTAGGGCGAGACCGTTAATGAACCTCCAACCATTCAGGGGGATCTGGCTCGGTATTAATTTATAAGTGCAGCATACCTCATCGATGATTGGGGCATATGGAAGCCTCATACCACCGATCGAGAAAAAGTTGTCTGAAATAGCAAAATAGCCTCCCATCTTGCTATAAATTCGCTTGTTCTTGCAAGCCAACCTGGGTCCCCAGGACGAATGGATATTATTTTTGATGACCGATCGGTTCAATTCTTTTTCGGTCATCATCGATCGGTCGCTCGATGGCTCTTCAACGACTTGTCCATCTTTCCGGTCACTCGCCGTGACTTCTTCATTTTCTTCTGTGCCCGACGCTTCATTTCCCCTGCCTCCGACACCCCCATCACTTCCGCCGCTCTTTCAAGCGTCCCAGCAATTTGTAAAGCACTTTCAGCGGCCGGTTCCTGGTGAAGCTCTTTCTGGGCCGTATCTAATTCTTCGTTGAGCCCCGTAGATGTTTGCGATGAAGATTGGCGAGGAGACGATGAGGAGGTGGTTTCATCCTTACGTCTAAATTCATCCCTAAGGCTAGTTGACGACATGACTATAAAAAGGAAATTTATAGGAGGAGGAGAGGAGAGAGGACGTACCTAGTTTAGTGACTGAAGTTGGGAATTTGGACGGCGGTGAAAAGGAAATTCCGATGAATGCAGGCAAAGAGATGAAGAATCGAGAGAACAGAGGCTGGAGACTCAAATACGCAGAAATGGTAGTAAAGGAAATCTGTCGATTCCAAGCATTTATCACAAAGATCAACCGAACGGGCACACCAATCGAAGTTGGATGTGTGGCAAAATTTGAGTCGTGGCGAATTAGGGTTGTCAGACACCCGGAGCGGCGCAACAGTTGAAAGGACGCACATGACCATTTTTTCTTTATTAAAAGCAACACGAAAGGACGCTTCTTTTCAAATTTTGAAAATCTGCCAGAGGACACGTGACGTAAGTAAGGATTAAACCTAGGGCTCTGACTAAACGTCGATGTCCGATTGTTCGGGCCTAGATCGAGCTATCATGCAGACGAGCCGCACAAACCTTATATACTCCATCGATCCTTCTCCCTGATCAGACTCGAGGAGTAGGGGGCTTATGGTTGGGTCGGTCGTGCTAGGCCCAGGCCCACACCTAGAATGGCATGTGGGCCAATCAACCCATTCCCAGATGATGACCTAACACCGGCAAGTATTCCCTATATAAATTCACTACCTCATCGTGACGCAGGTATGACCTATAACCCTAATATTATCTATTCACAGCCACAAGAAAACCATTACCAAAGTGCTGACTTAAGCATCGGAGGGGCTTGCCGGCGATTAACCCCCGGTGTGCCTTTTATTGTTTTTGCAGGTATTTCTTGGCTAAGGTTAATTGAGCTCATGGATCCAAACAATGGCGCCCAGCCTCATCAAAATCAGATTAAACCAGTTTTGATGTTTGATTGTCATGGGCACACCACCCTTGTGAAATGATGCCTAATAAGGGTTCATGGAGAGAACCCTATATGATAATACGCTTAGTTTCATGATTTCGGAAGAGTTAGATTTCAGAAACAAGCGGGATACAACATTTGTGGTATCAGAGCAATAGTTGGATTCTAGAAACGGGATCCAACATTTGTGGTATCAGAGCACCAGTATTAGGATCTTACATGGGCAACTTTCGAGATATGTGTCAATCGCAGGAGCGATTGTTAAGAGTTTGGGTCAATAGAATTAGTGAGAAAAATGGTGCTTTGATAGAGTTTATAGTAAGGAAAGTTTGTGGATATTTAGCAACAAGAAATATGGCGTAGTCCGATATGTTAGACATAGATTCAGTATTTGTGATTATGTTAGTGAATATGGTGACGAAAATTTTGTTGTGGATACATACTTGAATTGATACGGATGTGAAAATATCTCCAAAGATGACCTCAACAAGGCAATGGTATGAACAAAAGGGTGTACTAAAGTGGGCTTTACTGCTAGAGAACGAGGAAAGCCATGTGGGTTGACTAAGGCCTTATCTAATTTATTTATGATCAACCAAGGGTCATCCTATTTGTTGCTTCAAGTGAAGTAAGACATATTATATCTATGTTTTAATAAGGAGAAAGCATTGATTAAATTCAATAAGTTATTATTTTGAAGCTTGGAATTAAGCCTTTCACCATCCTCTTCTTGAAAGGAAAGTATTAAGTTGAAGTCATCCAAGATTAGATGAGTTAATAAGTTCCAAATTCTTCTATAATTTGTAGCTTTGTAATTTATGATTATAAGCACGGACCATAATTATTTCTATTATCAGAGAGACCTGATTAAGAGAGGCAAAATTATGGATAAATTAATTAGACATGGAGCAACTAAGGATACTAACTTTTTTAGGGTTAAAACCAACAATTATTACGTCATTGTAATGGTTCGAGTGATTTGTAATGAAGCATCCATTCTTTTCAGAGATTCATTAACAAGATTTGAAAGTGATCTCTTTGATTTTAGTTTCTAGGAGTCCAATTATACATGGTTTTAAAAGCCAAGTAGTTATGGATCACCTGCTTCTTATTAGGCTAGTTTATGCCCCTTACAAATCTATGAGATAATCATTTAGATGAAGAAGTAAGGTTTCTCGAACCCTTATTTTATTCATCTTTCTTGATCTCCTTTTATTTTTTTAAATGAAAGCCTCCATTGTACTAGGTTGGGAGTATCTAGTTGGGCTTTGAATAGAGATCACATTGCTAAGGGGCTTTCTAATTTCATGCTCCAAAAGGTAATAAGTGGTGGCAACCTCAATAGGATTAGAAGGTAAAGAGCAATTAGGTGAATCCATCCTTGATGACAAATTTACATCTAGAACCTCTTGGGGGTAGTCTTTGAGGGTGTTGCTAAAGCTATCAAAGGGAAGCTTAGGTTTTGACTCCATACTAGTGTTGATTTGAGGATAACCAATAACTGAGAGTTATTATGGTGAGGGAAAGCTCTAGAACTAACTTGAATCTCTCTAATTGGAGGATCAGTATGTGATCAATTGAACCTTGATCAATATTGGTAACAGGAGAGATTATTTTACTAGTGGATCTCTAAACTTTTTTAACAACCTCTAATAGATTCCATTGATAAGAAAGTTGGACAATATCTTGAAAAAGGCCTCCATCCTTATTAAGTCTCATGATTTTGATGGAATCAGGGAGCTTCTTGGCAATATCAACTTCAAGGCAAATCTTGACATAACTAATCCTTTTGAGAGCAACAATATTCTCGTGTAAACAAAGAGGTTTCCTTATTGAACTAGTCAAATAGCTTAGGACAAAAGTAGTCCGTTGCTCTAAGGTTTATTACGGAAGTTAATCCATAGCAAAATACACTTGAATAATGATATATCAAGCACAATATCTGGCTTCCATCATTGCAACAGAAAGGGCTTTCCCCTAGTTTGTATCAACCTGAGTTTTAATAATAGGAAAGGCTAATCTTTTGTTTATGAAGTATCCAACCAGTGAGGGCACCAAAGAATGAGCTCTCCCTTACAGCCTAACTCTAGGATCTTTTTAGAGGATTTTAGGAAACTTGAGGCAAAAGGGTGGAAGATACAGGAAGTGGAGAAAAAGGGTGAGAAAAAAGGCAGGAGCTTGATTGATTAGAAGGGAAAAGGAGAAGAGGCAAAGATTTATTAAAGAGCTAGGACTGAGAAGCCTAGAGGTTAGGGAAGTAAAAGGGAATTTGAGATGAGAGCTGAAGCCTGAGGTAGAGACAAGGGTATAGATGAAGTCTAGATAGGTGAGGGATGGTGTGAAAAAAAAGGAGGATTAAAGGGAAAGAAAAGTAGTGAAGACCTAGTTGGAGGAGTCCAGATCCTATGTCCAATATTACTCTGTCTTATTCTGTCTCATGAAATCTCAGCTATTTATTTTGCAGGACTCACGCAGGACCCATGCGGGACCCACATAAATAAATGGTTGAGATTTACTGGACACAATAAGACAACATAACATTAGACAGAGGATCTGAACTCTAGTCGGAGAGTTTAGGCAGTTGGAAGAGTAGGCATAGGTCATTTTCTATTTTTCTTATTCAATAAAACTAGAGGAAGGTGGCGGCGGAAAGGAGCCCATAAGAGCTATTACCAAAATAGGTAATGGTTTGGAATAAGTTAGTAAAAAATAATAAAGGTTAGAGATAAATCTTATTCGCAGACTTTCTGCACATATTTACGTATATTATATATGTTATCTTATTTTTATTAAGAAAGAAATGATGGTTGTAAATAAGAAAATATTAAAATTTATTCCTATTAATTTGAAATTATTATATTTTACTTTAACATTCTACATATTGCCTTTACCAATATATGTTGAACAACTCTTACCTGTATAATTACCATTTTTTATGCACATAATAAATGATATCTGATGTAGTTCGTAAAAGCCATGAAGTAAATATTAAAATTGTGAATGTATTAGAACATTATTTTGTTTTATAATAAAGCCAAAGGCTTCACCAATTATAACAAAAAAATGTTATTCATGAGATGATAAATTGAAAAAATGCCTTAAAATATTATAGTTTAGTTTAATTGATTTGAATATTATCATTTTTATACCGTACCATTCAATAAATGATAATTATAAATCTCATTATTCTACTTAAAACTATTTTACTCCAATTTTATGGCATTTTATTATTGAGGTATCCTATATTTAAACTTATATTTGATGTTAAGAAATGAAACAATAAATATAATTATTAACTATCTTAGCTAATTTTCTTATAAAATTTGTACCAATAAATAGTTATATTGATAAATTTTGCAAAAATGTTAATTGGAACAAAAATATCACTTAAGAATTTTTTATATAAAAGTACTTTTTGTTAAGGATGAATTAAATATAAAAGTAGTTTTTTTTTCCGTATAAACAAATATCATTTACATTATAATTTAATATTTTTATCTATAATTTTTTTATGATATTAGTTCACTTGATATTTTATTTATAATATTTAGAAATGAAAAATATTATTCTTAACTTGTTATATTGTATTTAATATTTCAATATATTTATTCTCAACTTATTATATTTTATTTATTAATTTTATAAAATTTATTATTCAATTTAAAATATAAAAAATTTGTTCAATAACTAGAATTCTAACTTTAACTTTGGTGGAGAAGAAATAACTTTTTCCAAACAAGTATCTAATTCAGGAAAGAATGTTTATATTTTAAATGTATTTATAATGAATATGGAAAAGAAAGGGTGGGTTAGAATCTTGATCATATTTACATAATATTGAATAAATTTATATTATAATAGTAAATTTTTATCTATTGGCTTTTATAATATTATTTCACTTGATATTTTAATTTGTTAATATTTAATATAATTATTAAATTAAATATTTTAACTTATAAATAAAAATGTAAAATATAAAAATCTGGCTTCCGTTGACTAACATTTTTAACTTCACTCAAAGAAAAAAAAATTGACATTTTACCGAGTATTTAATGCATATAAGAAACTTCAAATTTTAAGCAATATTTAAATTTTAAGAAAATTTTAGAATTTGGAATTATAAATGAAAAGATGGCAATTACCATATTCAACCACCCAAATCACCATTTAAAATTTGTTGTCACAGAAAAATAGTGTCATTTCCAACTCACAACTGATATAATTAAAAGAAATATGACATTTGAAGCTCAATATAGGTCTTAAATAAGATCAATTATAAAAAATAATTTTTTATAATATTAATACAAACTATCAAAAGTAGTAATATAATGTTTCAACTTTCAATTAGTCACACAAATAACTCATTGTTAATCCCATAGTTAACAATACTGACATAACAAATTACGTTAGTATACCTATTTGAACGTGATAGGTATGTGGCCATTAAGGGATATGTTAGATTATTAAACTAAAAATAAATAACAAAAATTGTTTAACCCTAAAATCCCCGATTCTCTTTTCTTCAATAACTCAAAATT
>JAOQMQ010000008.1:18274018-18292269 GCA_027563845.1 Erythroxylum subrotundum
TGTTTAACCCTAAAATCCCCGATTCTCTTTTCTTCAATAACTCAAAATTTATCTCCTATTAAACTAAAAATAAATAACAAAAATTGTTTAACCCTAAAATCCCCGATTCTCTTTTCTTCAATAACTCAAAATTTATCTCCTATTAAACTAAAAATAAATAATAAAAATTGTTTAACCCTAAACTCCCCGATTCTCTTTTCTTCAATAACTCAAAATTTATCTCCTATTAAACTAAAAATAAATAACAAAAATTGTTTATCCCTAAAATCCCCGATTCTCTTTTCTTCAATAACTCAAAATTTATCTCCTAAGTTGTTACCACCACCACCTACATCTCATGCAACTGTGCATCGTTAACAATATAAGAAACCCTAAATGCAAAGCATAATCGTAGCATATTCTTCAATTTCTAAAATTCTATAAGGATAAAGTTGTTATGTTCATTAAGGATTGATCAGGCATAAACCACATTACCATGTGGTCATCGAGAGCTAATTGAAAACCTTGTATGATTAGTTAAAATAGTAGAGTAAATGCAAGTTCTCAACTATATAAAATAAAAATAAGTTCACGAGGAAGTGAAAACATTGTTATGCTTATTATCATCATCACTTTTTTCAAACTTGATATATTCTTTCAAACCTAATGACCAAACAAGCATATAATTGCCTCTATAACTCGTCAAACCAAAAAAAAAAAAAAAAACAGAGAAACATTTAATATCATCCAGCATCATAATGAAATGTAAGGTTCAAAGTATCATATAAATTACAACAATCACAATGTTTAAAGTCTTAACCAAATTATCACAAACGCATGGTTTAATGTGAAGTAGAATCACCATCAAACACCATCAATAACTTTAGATTTTTTGGTTTGTTGATCTTTTCATCCTCAATTTGATCCTTCTCCTATTTAGAATGTTTGTTTATGCATTTGTATTAGCAGATATATTTTGAGAAGCTTGATTGTATTTACATTATTGTTGGAAATTCTAGTACCTAAAATTTACTTCTACTTATCTATAAAACATTATCAGCACAAAAATACAGTGTTCACATTTCGCAAGTAATTACACATCACTGTCACCAAATAATATATAAATGAACTACCATAAATTAAGTGTTTCCATTAAGTTTGTTAAATATTACTCCATATCCTTGAGCTACTTATAGGAAGATAAATAATTATAATGTTAAAAAGTTTTATACTAATTAGGAAATAAAGATGAATATTCACTAACCACCTTCTTCTCCCTTCTTAAGATAGATGGCGAAGTGTTTGAACCTATATATTTTGATTGTTTAAGTCTTTTAATTATAAAATTGTCAATATTAGATGTAGATAAATTTTTTAGTGGCTTTACTTGTTTTCACAACATTATACATACATACTTTGTGTTGAACAATTGGACATTTTAAACAAAATTTGAAATGAGTGCAAGTAAAAATAGGAATACAATCATTTTAACAATTTCATGTTATCTCTAATATTGATCTTTATTTCTGCATCTTCTTTTATTGTGACTAACTTTATAATAATCTTGACATCTCATAACTACTCTTACCTTGCTTTATCTGTTTCACTTTAATGGTTCTTCGCCTTTATCCCTTCTTTTGGCCTTTTTGAGTCTTTAAGGCATCTTCTTTATCAAAAGAGATAATATGGGCTGCACTTTTTTAGTATTCGAACAGAATTTTGGATCCGAACTCCATAACATACCGAGACTCTTCAAATACCATTTATGCTTATAATATCTCTCATATAACCGTTGATATCCTCCTTCTGATATTATATACAAGTTTTTTCATACTTATATGGGATCCATGTTAAATCTCATAGTCTACAATGGCAAGTTTTCAATTGTAAATTAATGATGAACTTGTCTACAAAAAGCATGACTTTAAACTTTAAATTCACATTAGTTTTGGTGATATAGTGAATTGCATCCTATTGTTCAACCTTTATTTTCTTCTTTATCGTGAGGCATATATCTTTATTGGATTTGATCATTATATCCCTTTTTTTATAAATATGAGTCATTAAGATACTCTAATAATCTGTAACATATTGATCAAACTTTTTGTATAGGCGTTTCGAATGAATTCATTAAATATCTTTGATATTTTATTAAAAATAGTTTCACACTTTGATTTTGCACTCATACTTGTTTCAATTTCCCTTACTTTGAAGTAATCATATTTCTTCTTTGGTAAAATCTTCAAATGCTCCATTATCTAATCAAATTCTACTTCTATTGTGCAACCCACCACATACCAAAGTAAACTCTTATATATGTGGCCTTTATGTAGTTTAGACCAATTTGCATAGAGATTTCAAATATAAAAATTATATTTAGATTTTGGGATGAGATTTTTCAATGCATCTACTAAGCCCTAATAAAAAATGAAACGAAAAAACAATGTATATATGTAAAATAATTCAAAGCAAATATAAAAATGAACATAAGCAATATGAACACTTAAAGATCACCCTTTGTTGATTTGCTACAAAAGTCCATGCTTTCCCACTTATGCTTAGATCTTTAATAAGTCGATTCAAAAACTAATATTAAGATTGATAATTCTCTCCTTAACCATAACCTAAGATATTGTGAACATTTGATCGTTTCTATCATGACCAACTATAGGTAATAAAGTACCTTTAAGGAAAATCTTCAAAAAATCATCCATCTAGCCTAATTATTTTCCTATAATCACTAAGAAAATTATACTTTAATGCTCTAAATCCCATACAAAAACCTCTTAAACATTGGTTATTCAAACTTTTTGTCAAATTCTATTTGAATAATGAATTGTCATTCTTTATCTGCTCATCATAACTCAAATCTATAAGATCTTAACTTCGCATAATGACTTTTCATAAATCCTTATGGTATCACAGTGGATTTCCATTATGCCCTATAACATTGGGATTTGGTCACATGTAAGGCATACCTTCTCTAAAGATCCATCCATCATCTTACTAATTGACCAGTTCAGGTTCTTGCTAAAATTGTATAAAAATTAATTTGTTATCTATTTCATGCTAACTTGCTTTTTTCATTCTAGTTTCTTGCAACTATATTTATTTTATAATAATATCATAAAAAATATTTTCTTATTTCTAATCTAGCTAGCATATACCATTAAAGGACATTGCGGCTCATATACAACCTCCATTATCAAAACAAATCCCACTCATTGAAACATCATATCTATTTGTAATTGCATAATTTCTTAATGCTTTCCCAAACTACTTTTCGTCCTTAAAGTTCATGCCAAATTTAAATTGAGCATCCTTCACATCCGCTTTTTGGATTAAACACAATGTATTTCTTTCTTATGATAGATGTGTCACACCATTTGTCATTGCTACAAATTGGTGATAAACTTCATCATCACTATCCTATATTCATTACACCAATTATGTGAACTCTCTTCTTCTCTTTGTGAATTTTTTAACAAACTTCCTCTTCATTGCAATCTTTCCCTCTACTTCTAATCCTATTAACAATATCATTGCATTCAAACCCACTATAAACCTTCTTGTTATATGTCTTCTCATTTGCTCGTGCAGTAAGATATTCTCCATCATTAGTTGCATATATTTTGTCTTCAAACAAATCATTTCTAGATTCACTCATCTCCAGCAAAAAAGAAGAAGAAATCTTCTTAATCTTTTTTCACAGTCTTTACCAACATTACAATCAAAGTCTTTGCTATTTGTTACAGGATTCCCATAGCCATGCTTGTAGTATACTTCAACAATGTGGTAGTTTAATTATTGCATTCGGTTAAGTATTAACAACATGTCCTTATTTTGATGTAAGTTAAACTATTTTAAGTATCTAATTAACTCTTTAAAAATTAAAAAAAAAACATAGATACCACTTGGTATCCTTTATCCTTTGACCTTTTTTAATACTAGGATCCTAAGTTCATCAACACCAATATGGTTTCTCATTTTGATCTTACTCTAATGAAATTCAAAATTTGTGACCATCTATATTACAAATAATTGTAATACTAGTTTCCAACAAACATATTAACCTTCACGGGATTGTAAAGCTCTCGACCACACCACATCATGACCTTACCATTACCAACTTGTTCTTTTAATTCGCTCACAATTTAAAAATTTTAAATTAAGAAAGAAAATAAGATATAATGAACCATTAAGATAAAAGCAAATGGCATGACATATAGTTGCATTTGAACTAACTAAATGCCTTAACTTCCATTAAATGCAATTTTCTTATTAGTTGATTGATGTGTAATGTACAAGTAATAAGTCAAAATGTTTTAAGTTATTATTCTTTTGCAATTAGGATTTAATTAACCATATATATATATATATTACACATATAGAGTCTATGCAATTACATATTAGATATCTGAGTAGTGACATTAGCCTATAACTAGAATAAAATAAAAGCATGAAAATTGATTGTTTATATATAAAAAAAGAAATATATTCAAAAGTCAAAAGTTTATAAAAGCAAGTAATTAGAACTTGAAACTCTCAAAAAGATAAATTCCTAATTTTATCGATTTGACTCAAGTTTTAAAGTCCAATAATTTTATCTAAACAACTTGGATTGATAGATAAACATTGAAAGGTCAAACAAAGAGCCAATAGGACTAAAATTATTATTATTAAACTTTTTAGATGATTGATAAATGTAGTTAAACTTTATATTGATTTACAATTACATGGGATTTTATTTTTTATTAATATTATAAAGGCCTAATTTAGCTATCTCATTTTAATATATAATTAATCATTGGTGTATATAGTATTAAATTCCAATTTTCCAAGATCAAACTCTTATTGGTTTTATATGATTTTCATGGCAAAAAGATAGCACTTAATCTCTTAGAGTGATGGATGTGATTAATATTATATGATAGATAGTTTCTTTCTTTCTTTTTACCATAGAAAAAATAGCTTCTTTGTTCTTTATATATTCTTAAGTCCACTCACTCTTACACATGGTTATTTGATATGATGCAACTATTTTAATATCCTAAGCAAAATAGTTGTTAGTTTCGTGCCTTGGGGAGATTGCTAACATCACCATCGTTAAACCTGAATTTTTATAAATTATGCATGCTTATCACCATTTTTAAGAAGTAATGAAGAGAAAATATGTAAGAGAACATCAATATTGTCTACCAAATTAACATTTTCTCTTAGAAATATAATCTACAATTAGTTACTCAAAAAGGTTAAAAGTTACAAATTAAAGGAAATTATATTTAATCATTACTATTAAATATGAAGTTAACAATATAATATTTTTACAATAAATTAAAATATTTTATTATTATTTTTCATAATTCTTAATAATATTACCAAATTAAATAAATTCAATATTTTTTTAATGATTTACCCTCCCAATTACATGCAAATGACAAAACACGGCCTAAATAGAACTAAGTAGGGGTATCATAGTCCTTCTCAAATAACATAGATATAAAGTAATTTTCCTTTTTAAAAAGAGGATTATGGATGGCAAATGGACTAGGCCCGGGCTAGGCCAGGTTGATCGAACTTTGGGTTCAACCGCTGCTTAGGTTCGCCCAACCCAAGGCTCCTTTCTTTTTGCTGAAAACGGCAGAAGAGGGCCTGTCAAGCTCGAGTTCGGCTCATTACCATCCCTAAACAGTATGACTTGCCTTCGTTCTCCAACGAGTGTAGGTGAAGGTGGAGCCGCCAAATCCCGACAAAAGACCCTCGCTCCGGAATCAATGGGGATTATAAAAATAGCACAACGTGCTTTATTCTAACTATTCGATCCCAAATTCATGCGTGATTTCTCAGCTCAGGTAAAGCTCCACAGTACAGACTGTTCTTCCGCGCAGTGTACAGGCACACACAATCAAACCTACTAAATCAGTAAATATACATTGGCTTTACCGTGGGATGAAAAGGCAAATGGCCACCGAAAAGAAGGTAGTGAAAGGGGACGCTGGTTATGTACTTGAAGATGTGCCACACTTTTCCGATTACATTCCTGATCTTCCAGTAAGCGTCATTCATTTTCTTTTTCCTTTATTTTGCATTATCTCTGCGTGCGGTGTGCTAGCTAGATATGTGTGTGTGTAGTCGAGTCTTCTTTATTATGAAAATCTGAAGGTTTAAATTGTCGTTTTATGAGCGATATGCACTGACTCTAACTTCGGTTTTGTTAGCATTAGTTATCGATCTAAAGTAACAAGCCACTTGTGGTACAGAAATCACTATTTGAGTTCTTGCTTAATTAGATCAATAAGAACTGTTGTACCCTGGTATTGAATTTTATGAATTTCACGTTTTGTGTAAATTTTCCTTCTCTTTTGTACTTACGTTAATGTTTGTTGTGTTGTGTGTGGCAGACGTATCCAAACCCATTGCAAGATAATCCTGCCTATTCTGTCGTCAAGTAAGTGGTGAATAGATTTATGTTCTATCATTGCTGTTTTCGTCTTTCCTATGCTGATTTAGTTTGTGGTTTTCTCTGACTTCAGGCAGTACTTTGTTAATGCGGACGATACTGTTCCCCAAAATGTTAGTTCTGCAGTCTACTTCCTAAAACGGACTACACTTCTTCACGGTTACACTAATAACATATTTTCGTGTGCTCCTGTTTTTCCAAATCCGTTTTTAAAGTTATTCATAGATATCTCTAGTAATGTTTGAAGTGCCCTGAAGTAATTGTCTGCAATATTGTGTGCAAATAACTGGTCAAAATCCACCTTAAGGTTATAATAATTGGGAGATCTTGGTTTAAAAGATTGAATATAAAGTTTATTGTATTGCATGTTATCTCACCAAAACTCCTTGGATGCTTTTGATAAATGAGTGTCGTGTTATTGCTTTCATAATAGGAAAACTGGTTCTCTAATAAATTTTGTTTTATATTCTCCAAGTCATAATCGGGATCATTTACTTAGTATATTGTCTATTATAATTTCTAGGTTGTCGTTCACAAAGATGGTCCCAGGGGAATTCACTTTCGACGTGCTGGACCTCGTCAAAGGGTATGTTTGCTTTTTGGTCTCATGAAAGAATTGAAATATATTAATTTTAAGTTATAGTCCTAGTATTACAATCATGCGCTTAGAACAATGCTGAAATGCTTACTTATTGGTGCTCAGGTTTACTTTGAGGCAGATGAAGTGCATGCTTGCATTGTTACATGTGGTGGGCTGTGTCCTGGACTCAACACAGTTATAAGGGAAATTGTTTGTGGCCTTTATCATATGTATGGTGCAAGCAAAGTCCTCGGAATTGACGTAAGTGTAAATTCTTGACACCTTTCAAGTCCAATGTAGCTTAGTCTAGGATCTACTAGTTTGTGACTGGAAATTGTTGTTTTCGCGTGGATACCTGTTGTTATGAATGTAGTGAAAGTGTTACTTAAACCAGTTGAATATGGTAAAATTGTAAGTTTAAACTGTGATTTCTCACAAGTGATTATTTAGGTTACGAAAAGCAAAACCCTGTGAACTCCCACAACCAAAAAAGAAACTGTGACAGAGTCTTTGATAAATAATTTATCGTGATATTAATGCCTGTTTTGTTGAAAATGCAATTACAGCTTAGTTATCTCACCAACATTGTGGTTTATTTCCTTTTGTAGGGAGGTTACAGGGGTTTCTATTCCAAAAATACTATTACTTTAACTCCTAAGGTTGTAAATGACATCCATAAACGAGGTGGCACTGTCCTGGGGACATCTCGAGGTGGCCATGATACATCAAAAATAGTTGATAGCATTCAGGATCGAGGAATCAATCAGGTCAGTATGGGAAAAATGTTTTTTCTTGATTTAAATGGAGAAGAAAGATTCTTGCTGCTCCTCTGTTAATTTTTACTATTGGCATTCAACGGCAACAATTAGGATGAAATTCCCCATCCATTGTCCAGGTTTATATAATTGGAGGCGATGGAACTCAAAAGGGAGCAGCAGCTATCTATGAGGTAACCTTTATGAATGGTCCTGGAGAGAATTAAAATGATGATGATGGAAGTGGTTGTCATTGGCTGCAAACGTAAGCAGGATATCAAAGATATAAACAATTATTAATGCATGCCAAATTTAGCATTAATTTTTGCTGTTTTCTGTTTTCTTTTTGTTACATTGTCTTAATCTGATCTGAATAAGTATTTTTTGAAACTGCTACATATTTTCCTGATATTTGACTATGTAAATTAAATTTTTTGACAAGCATCCAAACTGTTACAGTTCTTTTGGCTTCCTTTTCGATACTTTCTCTCTATGTTTATGTACAGTTACCATTTGCAGATATAGGAAACTTATGGATTTCATTTTCGGTGAAGGTGGTAGTTTGGATAAACATCACCTGTTAAAATCTTCGTAGACTGTTGATGAATGCTCCATCTATTGATGTTTCAAATGGGGTTATATTGAACTTCTTGCACCATTTCCTTTGTAGATTGTTATGTTTAAACCCTCTGTGAACATGCAGGAAATCAAAAAGCGTGGCCTCAAAGTTGCCATTGCTGGAATTCCAAAAACCATTGACAATGACATTCCGGTACTTATTCCACCCTTCTGGTTGATTTGGCTATTCTCTACTCTGTTATTTAAAATATTCATGCGGAGATGCTTACATGAGCTCTGCTATGATTTTTTTTCTTCTGCAAATTAGGCAATAAGAGGTTTAATTGTTTTTGATATTGCAGTGGATCTTTTGATCTTTGAAGTTGATTCACGTTATTCCTTGCTTGTGCTCCAGGTTATTGACAAGTCCTTTGGTTTTGATACTGCATATGAAGAGGCTCAACGAGCAATTAATGCTGCACATGTTGAAGCTGAAAGTGCAGAGAATGGTATTGGTCTCGTGAAGCTAATGGGGCGCGATAGTGGTGAGTCAAATCATGAGCAGATATAATTACTAAACTCCATAGTCATATGTTAAACCCTTTGATGTTTGCTTTTTCTTGTATGATTTCTGTGTCACTGTCACTCAGCCTTTCTGCAATTTTCTGGGAATTAAATTCAGGTTTCATTGCGATGTATGCCACCCTTGCTAGCCGAGATGTTGACTGTTGTTTGATTCCAGAATCACCCTTCTATCTCGAAGGAAAAGGTGGGCTTTTTGAGTACATTGAAAAACATCTCAAAGAAAATGGACACATGGTTATCGTGATTGCGGAAGGAGCAGGACAGGATCTTATTTCAGAGAGCCTGCAATCCAATGATCAGCAAGATGCTTCAGGAAACAAGCTATTCAAGGATGTAGGCCTGTGGATATCTCAGAGGATCAAGGTATTTCTTACCACATAGAATAAGTGAAAATTGACATCTCATTCTTAATCAAAATTTGTTTGATCTGATTCCATGGTTACTAAAGACCCATATCATTCTTAAGAACATTGATTACATTGTTGAAGATTGAAGTTTAGTGATAAGTTCTCCTTTTGTATCTATAAAGACTAACACGTGACAGAGAGCGTAGATCAATTCCAATTGTTTAGAATTTTGCTTTCCTATAGAGAAGTAGTCCATCACGAGTCAGGATATGAGGAATAAGTTTCTCTCATCCAACAAAGAGCCATCAAATCGAGTTGATTTATACAAGTTGCTTTTTGTTGTCTCTATGGTGAAAATTACGGTGACTGACTAATATATCCGTGAATTTGGTTTGGCTGCATAGATAAGTTGTGATTTTTTATATTGCAGGATCATTTTGCAAAAGAAAATAAAATGAGTATCACTCTCAAGTATATAGGTATAAGCAATACCCTTAATTTTTATTCTTTTCCCACTTATTGTTTGATGCATGCGCAAGCTATAACCAAAAATATCTTGCAGATCCCACGTACATGATCCGTGCCATTCCGGGCAATGCGTCCGATAATGTCTACTGCACGCTACTTGCTCAAAGCGCAGTTCATGGAGCAATGGCAGGATATACCGGCTTCACTGTTGGACTTGTCAATACACGACATACTTACATTCCTTTCAATGTATGTTTCTCGAAAGAAAATGATTAGTTTAGTGTCACGACTTGAGTTGATATTTATTTTTGTTCCACTTCTGCTTTCCCTGTTTGTCTCCTCGGAACTTTTTTCTTAGAAATGTTAGCTATGGCTTGCTTTTGTTTGCAGCGCATAACCGAGAAGCAAAACAAGGTTGTCATTACTGACAGGATGTGGGCAAGGCTTCTGTCCTCAACGAACCAACCCAGCTTCACGAACCCCAAAGTTGCGACTGAAGTAGACAATGAAATTTGGCTGTCGTTCTTGTAATTTTCAGTTTGTTGTGTTTTTTGCCTGTGGGATATCCTCTTTTGGTAATGCACCGACTCCCAACAATTAAACACGGAATGAATGATACTATGTACTCTAGTCTTTTCTCCATTCTCCCCATTGGACATTTCTATAGCTTCTTTAATCTTCGTTTAGCTCAACACTCCATTGTTGTAGATTGAGTACTATAGATTTCACAGCAGAATTAACTTGTATAGTCGAACCAATAAATCCTAAAACTAACCCTTTATTATGTCATTTTTTGTATCATATGTACAAATAAATGCAATATGCATTGAAAATAGGGATGACAAATATAGCTTGAATTGATTCGGTTTTGAAGTTAAATTTTTTTAAAATTTGGGTCTAAAATTGTTTTCCAATTTAGATTTTGTAGTTCGATTCAGTTCAATTTAAAGTTCAAATCTTTCATATATCACACAAATTCGTTTTTTATAGAATAAAACGATGTTTTGTGTAAATAAAAACTCTAAAAAATGTCTATGTTTTATTTTATGGCCATTTTTTTGCTGCTACCATCTCACATCTTTTTTTTTCTTCTTTATTGGTTTTGTTACAACTCTCATGTCTTTTTTTTTTTCCTGTAGTTCTCTCTAGTTTTTATTCTCTCATCATTTTCTCTATTGCTTATTCAACAACACTTCATTCTTTTTTGTTGGTTCGTTTCTTTTCCCATATTTTTCATTTCAATTGCTTTCCTTGATTGGGAAAATAAGAGTATCAAAGGCTTCATCATCACTAGCTTATAAAAGACCTAAAAAGTTAAAAGTTTAATATTAGCAATTTTAAAGTTGAGGCAGTAAATTGTTAAATGATCATCAAGTAAAATTTAATGCAAGGAAATTTTAAAAAATAATTTTTAGTAAATTTACCGATAGAAAAACAAAATTCTTCGGTAAAATCTATTCGATTTACCGACGGATAACTAATAATCTTCGGTAATGACAACATTATTTTACTGACGAAATAACCAATTCCATCCGTAAATTTGCCGACTGACATATCTTATCCGTCGGTAACTTTACCGACCGAAGACAGCAAAGAATAACCGTCGGTATATTCACCGACAGTTATACAAATTTTCATCAGTAAATTTGCAACGAACATTCTGTGATTCGTCGCAAATTATTACCTACGACAGTTTTTTTCGACGCCTTAGTCCGTTGGTAAATTCCGTCGCTAACTAAACTTTTTAACGGAATGTGTAGATGTTCGGTCGGTAATTTTCGTCACTAAACTCCATTTTTCTTGTAGTGTAGGGGAATGAAATAAATTGTTAAGATTATAAGCTAATGTGAGAATTAAATGAAGAAGAAGGGCCAAGATGCAATTTTCCTAAAGTCAACTCATGGACCAATATGATTAAAGCATGTGTGTCTAATAGAATTGTAACACATGTTCTAATAGAATTGTAATACATGGTCCAATAGAATTGTAACACGTGGTCCAATAGGATTATAACACATGATCCAATAGGATTGCGACATATGGTTCAATGGGATTGAAACATACATCTAAGACTAGAAAATTCATGACAAGGCATATGAAGAGGGGAGATGGATGACACTTTGATGGCTTAACTTCAGATTTTTCTCCTCTCTATTTCACCTTGTTCATCCCATCATTTTTCACTTGGTGATTCAAGCAAAGCCAAAAAGGAAGGGAAGGAAAGGTAATAGAAGACCTGCTTTGCCAATTTTGAGGTTTGGGACTCCACTTAGTTAATTTATGTATTTGTGTATATTTGAATGTGTAAAAAGATTCATTTGGATGTGGAATGGTTTTTGGGATGATGCTATGGTGCTATTTTGGTGTTATCTTGTATATAATTGGTTGAATATGACAAGAGATTATTATGTAGTGGAATTCTATCTAGGGTTTTTTGAACCAGTCACATTGTTTGGGTCATAAATGAGCCTACAAACCTCTAAACAGTGCAAAAACCCTAGATTGAGGTTTGTAGGCTCATTTATGTGACTGGTTTTTACATACCATATGTGAATTGGGTGATTGAACATTGGAATTTAAGATTGAGGATAATGCATTCCAAAGAAAACTTACTTGTATATAAATGACTTGTATGTATATTTATTACTCATATGTGTATAGTATGATTATACAAGTGTGATTTTGACAACCTTCTAATGGTGATTAGTTATGACTTGCATATATGAACACATTTTATGACTTGAAATGTGCATCATATGACTTGTCAATATATGAATTGTGAAATTGGAAAATGGTTAAAGGAAATGTTACAGTACCTGCTATACTATCTTGGTGGTGGATAAATGGCATTCTTATGGGGTTACAGTGCAGCTGCTATAATTTGACACCACCAGTGTCCACAGTTCAATACCTTCGGGTATCGACATAAATGGCATTCTTATGGGGTTACAGTGTAGCTGCTATAGTTTGACACCACCAGTGTCCATAGTTCGATACCTTCGGGTATCCACAGTTCAATACCTTCAGGAATCCACATTTTGATATTCTCATACATCCACAACACCTGTTATCCACACCTATAGAAAATGTGCAGGCTTAGCATAGAAAGGAAACTTAACAATCATAAATAAGAAATACAACATAACAACATTAATAATTGGTATTGATGAGCATTTGCATTTGTATTGATAATTTGTATCAATGATTGTTGAATATCAATAATTGGCTTATAAATGTGCATTTTTTATATATGGATAATATGTTGAAACATATTTACATTATGTACTTTACTTAAGTATGTCATCATTATTTACATGAGCATTGAATATCAATATTTGGTTCATGAATATGAATTTATGGTATATGAGTTGTTATATTTCTGAATGTGTGTGTTTGATAGATGACTTGCTGTGAGTGCTCATCCAAACTAAGTGTTTTCCCCACTAATCTTTCAAGCTTAGCACATGTGTTAATCCGTATAGATCCAAGTCATTAAAATGAGGTACAGGGAACATCTGTAGGAACTAAGGCCAACAGATAGAAGAAAAAGTACTTATAGAAGGTGTTTTTAGTTAAAGATAATTGTACATGTAATGGTTAAAGGAAATTGTATGTTTTCTTTTAGATTACCATGTAAATGTAAAGATGTATTACTACTGTTAAATGATAATGTTAAGCATTGGGAAGTTTTGAAATGTATATATGTATAGCATTGAACCAAAATGCATGTCATGAATATATGTAAAGGAAATTGGTTGCCTTATGTGTCGATAGTTGTAGTTTCCGCATAAGAGGTGTTACAATTATTGCAATTGAGAAAATTATTTTAAAAATACTTTATGAGAGTTTTTTTTACCTTGAATAAGATTTGCAAAGAATTTCTCTTTACATATGACAAAATAAGATATTTATAAGGATTCATCTTCATTCGTGACAAGGAAGATATTGTTTGAAGGGTTCCTTTTAACCCATTGACAGAAGTTTAACTGAACTGCTAAAAATGGATTTTATCTCTCTCTTTTGCTACTCTTTTTAATATTAACTAGTTCTCAACCTCGTGCTTTGCACGGGTTGTTACAAAGTAAATAATGAATTTTAACTACAGAATTGAAAGGCAAACACAAGTACAAAATCTACATATTACATGTCATAAAATAAGATTATGATAAAATAGGAATCATCATCATCATCATCACTCAGTCCGAAATCCCGCAATGAAGTAGGGTCTAAGGAGATTTGATAGTATGCAGCCTTACCCCTACATAGTAGAGAGGCTGTTTCCGGTAGACCCACATGCAAATGAGACAATATAAGAGTGATGCAAGTTACAAAGAAAAGGTAAAACTAGCCCGAAAAATTTTTATGCAACTAAAAATACAATAAATACATAAATAAATGAAAATACAAGTAATAGGGAATACCAAAATCTATAGATATAAATAAAATAAATGCAAATAAAATAGGGAATCTTACAAACAAAATGAGTCCCAAAACATGAGAGCCATATTTATACAAGTACAAAAGATAGATAGATAGTTTACTGCTCTAGTACAAAATACTTGCAGGCCGCAAAACAGATAGATTGTTTACTAAACAAAAAGTAGCTGACAAAAAATTGATCATTCTTGAACATTTCATAGTTAAGTTAACTTTTCTCTTTTGATTTTGGTGGTCAACATAGTTGAAGACTTTTGTGGTGATATTAAATCACATAAAGGCATATCATCCTCAGAAGTTTCTGATATTGGTCTCTTCATTTTGAAAATTTGGGGTGTGATTTGAGCTGAGGAAGTAATGTTTATTTCAGTGTGAAAAATTACAGCTCTATCATCCTGTGATTAAATAAACTCAATAAGTGGAATACATAATACATGAATATATTGAAGAAATAGATGTTCATACTTTGTTATCAACTGCAGATAGAGAAATACACCCATCATAAATGCTTTTTGAAAAGTAGCTGAGTGATTTAATTTGATTTGAATCCTGCAGAATGAAAAATATCTTATAAGAGAAGCAGATATGTTGACACTTTTTGTAGGTTACTATGTTATTGTTTTTTCAACAAACAAGAAATTCAACTTTGTAAAGCAAGAGATTGTCTTACAATTTCAGATGCAGAAACTAGTTGTGGTGCATTTGATTGAATAGAATCCTAGCATAAATTTAAATGAATAAGAATAATCATTCATGTGTGATCCATATTATACATAATATTAATAGTATGTACATACTTGTTTGTTCACAGTAGGTAATGATGACAGAGGTGCAATATCAATAGGAATGTTACTTAGTAATTCATCCATAATTGAATCCTACAAAGTAAAACTCAATAATTGATTACTGAATGCCTATTTACATTTAATTAATTTAACAATGAATGGTTTTACAATGAGATAATATATATCTGAATTTTTTAATATAGTGTCATTGAAAAGAAGAAAAATTAGATAATTGAACTTGGTAGGAAATCAATCATATAGTTTGCTAAGTATTAATTGTAGCCAAGGCTCCAACAGAAGTAATTTGCTACAATAATACGATTATACAAATAAAGAATACCGAAATTTTGTTGATAGAACAGAAAAAAAAAATTGGAATGTGTAAAAGTGGCATTATTACTCACAGCTTCGTTAGGATTTATCAAGACCAGTGGGTCTACTGAAAGATCAGTAGCAGATTCACTCAGATAACATTCCTAGAAAAATATTGTATTTCATGAAATCAATATTGCTACAATATATACATATCTATGTATATCAATGAAGTTTCATGTAATGATGAATATTTGTTATTCTTCTTTGTAGTGGGAAGTAGAGTAATACCTGAGACTGGGGTGGACAATCCATGTATTTATTGATCAGTTCCCCGTTACAACTTACTTTCTTGACAGTGAAACTTGAAGATTTGTTGATTTTATTAAATTCAGTGACTTGTACCTTGAAAAGATAAGTTTTCTTAACCAAGCATTATAACTCACCAGGAAACCCATCTTCATCTGCTTCCTAATTAACAAATTAATTCTAAGCAAACACACGAAAGAGTAGACAATTTATTATCAAAAATAAAAAATAAAGATTATAATCTTTTACAAACCTTAATTAGACGGTTTCTGAGATCATTTGCACTAACTTGAATCAATGGGAAGGCTTGATCATCAAATAACACAAATGACTCCAGACCATCATAAGCATCTTTTACTTGAACATGTACTTTATATCTAGAATACATAAATATATCAAAGATTAGTGTTTATCGTTATAGAACATTAAGTTTAAATAAAATTTAAAATGATGGTATACCTCGTTACAATTCTATTTGGTGTGTTCCGAAATTTAGAGCACATGAGTAGGTCATTCTCAATTTTGACTTTACATCCATGAATGGAGCATGCATCAATGTACCAACTTTGCTCAGTTTGGATCTTTCTAATGGTTGCGAGAATAGTATAAGTACCATTCTGTTGTAATGTTATGAAAATATAGGTCAGCTTGTAAGATATAGGGGCAAAAATTCAGAATGAAGAAAAGAATTATGCATTTTCAATTTACCTAACACCGTCTTAGTTCAGTAACCTTCTTTCTTGTTTCAAAAGATAAGAAATCATTCAAAGGAGATTGACTTAAGAAAGGGCGATCAAGCTGAGAGTATCTCTGGGAAGATGTTTCCCCAACCATTATCAAACTGAGGCTAAAGTAAAAAAGAATTGAATAAATAGGTAGTGCATATATATGCAATGATACAAATTTAGAATAAGATGATAATAAGCCATCATAAAAATATAATTACCTCAATTTAAAATCTTGAACAGTAGGGATGTCGGGATTAATCAGTAGTTTTGAAGCATTCCAAGCATTAGAAATCTTGATTTCTCCTGCACAAAAAAGGGTGATATGTTCTGTTTTGTTCACAAAAATGAACAATGTAAACTGCATAAAATGCTTTGAAAATAATAATGTACCAGCAGAGTTTGATATCATAGCAAGCTGAAAAACAATAATGATTGAAATTTCTTATGTATCCCTCATTGTATTCAGCAAAGAGTCAGCATATTCACCAAACAATGTGCACTTGATCTTGTTGTTACTGAAAAATAGTATTAATGCATAAATATTATTTTGCATACAAAGAGTATAATATAACAGTTATTAAAAGTAAAGATAACCTCTTATCTGTTAGATATAGATTCATAAATTTTGATGTGAGATTATTTCTTTGGAATTCTTTACAAGTTTCATATGCAGTCATCTCCCCAAGGACATCTATTTGACAGGACAAACAATTTGTCAATAAAGACTAAATAAAGAAATCATATCATAAATGACTTATTATGTTAAAATAGAAATGGAAACCTCTATTTTAACACAATAAGTCATATATATTTGTTCAGTGGTTTTCATTTCTATTTTAACACAATAAATCATTTATGATATGATTTCTTTATTTAGTCTTTATTGACAATTTTTTTGTCTTGTCAAATAGATGTCCTTGGGGAGATGACTGCATATGAAACTTGTAAAGAATTCCAAAGGAATAATCTCAAATCTAAGTTTATGAATCTATATCTGACAGATAAGAGGTTATCTTTACTTTCAATAACTATTGTATTATATTCTTTGTATGCAAAATAATATTTATGTATTAATATTATTTTTCAGTAACAACAAGATCAAGTGCACATTGTTTGGTGAATATGCTGACTTTTTACTGAATACAATGAGGGATACACAAGAAATTTCAATCATTATTGTTTTTCAGCTTGCTATGATATCAAACTCTGCTGGTACATTATTATTTTCAAAGCATTTTATGCAGTTTACATTGTTCATTTTTGTGAACAAAACAGAACATATCACCCTTTTTTGTGCAGGAGAAATCAAGATTTCTAATGCTTGGAATGCTTCAAAACTACTGATTAATCCCGACATCCCTACTGTTCAAGATTTTAAATTGAGGTAATTATATTTTTATGATGGCTTATTATCATCTTATTCTAAATTTGTATCATTGCATATATATGCACTACCTATTTATTCAATTCTTTTTTACTTTAGCCTCAGTTTGATAATGGTTAGGGAAATATCTTCCCAGAGATACTCTTAGCTTGATCATCCTTTCTTAAGTCAGTCTCCTTTGAATGATTTCTTATCTTTTGAAACAAGAAAGAAGGTTACTGAACTGAGACGGTGTGAGGTAAATTGAAAGTCCATAATTCTTTTCTTCATTCTGAATTTATGCACCTATATCTTACAAGCTGACCTATATTTTCATAACATTATAACAAAATGGTATCTATACTATTCTCGTAACCATTAGAAAGATCCAAACTGAGCAGAGTTCCATTTATGGATGTAAAGTCAAAATTGAGAATGAGCTACTCATGTGCTTTAAATTTCGGAACACTCCAAATAGAATTGTAACGAGGTATACCATCATTTTAACTTTTATTTAAACTTAATGTTCTGTAACGATAAACACTAATCTTTGATATATTTATGTATTCTAGATATAAAGTACAT
>JAOQMQ010000008.1:18319449-18334472 GCA_027563845.1 Erythroxylum subrotundum
CTTGGGTTTAACATATTGGATTAATCTTTGATGGATTTTATATGCATACTTTTATGAATAATTTGTATTTGTTTTCATCAATTAATTTTATAATTTTTTGTCATATATATTGATATGAATAGGTTCTGGTTACCCTGAGAACCGAACTTGAAAATAGGGTAACCGATCCTATAGGTTCTTTAGGTTCAGGTTCAGGTTCGTGAAATTGCCGAACCTGAAATTCAGGTTCAGGTTCAGGTTCAGGTTATTTATGAACGAGTCAGGTTACCCAATCATAAACACCCCTAGCAGTTATGGACTACATCAATTGGATAGTTAGGGTTAGGGTTGTGGAAAGCTGTGTTTATAGGGATCAGGGATTACCAGTGGGTCATCTTACTAGTTGGATCAAACTGCTGGAGGGATGGGTCAAGCTAAATACAAATGGGCCGGTTAAACATGGGCTAAACATTTCTGCTGCTGGAGGATTGATTAGGGATTGCCACAGCGAGTGGTGCGGGGGATTTCTCCAACACATTGGCAGGGCCTCGCCTATAGCTGCCGAACTCTTGGGAGTCCAATCGGGACTTATCTTGGCTTGGACGCTTGGATATCGACGAGTAATCGTCGAAGTGGATTCATTAGAGGTGATCAATATTCTCTCCTCTTCTATACTACCTTCAATTGAGTATTATTTCTTGGTGGCAGGTGCCCGTGGTCTACTCCACCGAGCGTGGGAGGTGAAGATTCAACACGTGTATCGTGAAGAAAACCAGTGTGCGGATAGTCTGGCCTCTCTCCCCGCGTTATCCAGCCCCGGCCTTCATATTCTTCAAGAGTCTCCGACACTAGTCCTGGCTCACCTAAATCGTGATCAACACGGAGCTTTGTACCACAGATCTCTGCATTAGTTAGGTTATTTGTTTAGTTTGTTTTGGTGTTCTTTCCTTTGTAACAGAAAAAAATATGCCGGAGGTAACTAACTTGACTTGCAAATGGGAGCTTACCTTAAGGTGGTTCATCAACTATTCCACTTTGGGCAAAGTGCATGCATTCTTCCGAAAAGTGACATTCATTACTACCATATACATGATATGGAAGGAGAGAAATAGTCAAATCTACAAACACATAGAGGTAAATAAATATTAACCAGCTGATAATATTGTGAACTGGAATAGAACTGCTATTCTAGCCAAAAAATGTTGGGCATCTTCTCACTGATAGTATGAATGCACAATGGTATATACGAAGGGTTGGTGGCAGTAGTTGATGTGGTTCTTGTTGCTTTATTTCTAAATTCTTTGTAATTGAACTACAAATCTTGTCTGTAATTCCTATGTAGAGTACAATAGATTATCCTTGTAAATTCTGAACTTTGTAATAGCTTATGCTATTATTCATTCATTTCCACAAAAAAAGAAGAAGATGCAACATGCCTAATCCAATAGGATTTCGTATCAAAATAGAACCATGAATGTTGAAAAACTAAATAAAGAAACAAGATTAGCTCCTTCGTGAAGTATATCTTTACAAGAGTTACAAAGCAAGTGCTTCGAGTCGATTGAGGACTACAAGCATTGAGATTCTTGTTTACAAAAGTAGAACAAGCGAGAAGAAAGTCTTAATGTATATTTGGATGAGCTTTTGAAAAGTGACTAAGCACTTTTTTTCACCATAAAAGTTATTTTTAAGAAAAATGAGTATTCGACTATAAAATTTAAAAGCACTTTTTTAATAAAAATATTTTTTTAAAACTAAAATATAACTTTTTAAAATGCTCAAATTTAAAGTAAAAAAAAAATCCCTCACTAAGGTACTAATCTTTGTATATCCCCGTGAATCCAGCATCGGATATATATGCAAGTGGGCCTACTGAGGCGCTCCTGAGTCCGGACGCAGGCACCTTGGGCTCCGCAAACCCACTCGTCTCCGTCTCTCGTAAGGCATTCCTGTTCCTATTCCTACCCCTATCGTTCGCTCTCCTCCTCTCCCTCCTGACTTTCCCCAACCCTAATTGATTAGTGTATACTGTCCCTCTGCTTGAAATTAAAGGGACAAGGAAGAGGAAGAGCATTATTACGTCCATTTCGTTAAACTCTAGCTCGTTTATCCAAGGGAATTCAACCTGCTGATTCAATTTCTTTTGTATTTGCTATTCTCGGTAGAGTTGCTAGCTGTATCGGAATGAGACCGGAGAAGGAGGTGGTGTGTGGTGGTAATAACTATAGGCAGATAGAATGAGTAGACTGTCATTCAGGCCACGGCCTCTTGACATACACAAGAAGCTTCCAATTGTTAAATCTGTAAAGGATTTTGAAGAAGATGACACTTCCACTTCTACTCGCAACTCTCAGCTCCTGCGCCTAGCTGCTGCTGAGACCGACAATGAGGTGCATGCCTGTGCCAATTTTATGTGTGGGATTTTGAATCGCTGTTCTAGTTCTATTTTTTGAGTCTCTTCTTTTTAGGTACACCTCATTCCCACCAAGAAGCTAGCTCCTGAAATTCCCACTCCTCAGTTTTTGGTTGTGGATACATATGAACGCGACTATGGGCGCACTTTCACTCAAACTACAACATATCTTCGTGCTCGGGGAGGTCTGTCTCCCCTGTCCATATTAATATCTGCTTCTGCTTCTTCTTCTTCTTCACATGCTCAAACTCTCTCTCTTGTCTGCAGCTCGAGCAGAACTTGGAGATTTTGTTGAGTATGATCTCGACAATGAAGATGAGGACTGGCTTGTCGACTTCAACAATGAAAGAAAGAATCTTTCACCTGAAAAGTACTTGTTTCTCTTAATGTTTTGTTGTTTGATTTCAGTTTATTGGACCTACTAGCATATCGTCAATTATTTGTTATGGCTTTTCGTATTCTCAGTTATCTTTTTACTCAATTTATCTCATTTATGATATATTTGCACCTTTGAGATCCTATGGGTTCAGACCTGTTCCCGTGGCTCTTAACTTTTGCATAGAACATATATAGGAAATTTCATGGCTTATATTGTCAAAATTTTACTTCATTGACGTTGTCAAGGTTTCATTCCACATTATCCTTCACACTTTAAGAATTGTTGATCTGTTACTATATTTTTCCCTTGCTCGTGTTGTAACCATAAGGATAGTTTTTAATTCAGATTTGAAGCTCTTATCTTCAAGTTAGAGGTACTGGATCATAAAGCTCGGGAAAGAGCTGGGGTTATAACACCTACACTTGGTTCACCAATCCCTGTACTTCTGCAACTTGACACTGCCATTGAGGTGAAACTTTCTTTCCTTCTGATTAGTAATTGTCAATCTCAATGCTCAATTTTGCTCTAAAATCAACTCCAGTTGTAAATTTGAATTGAAGCAAATGCTGGATTATCTGTCATAACTTTTGGGGAGGAGGACCAATTTCTGGTTTTTTTGTAGTTCATGTTAAAAGTCTTTTCTTTTTTATCTGATATATCTGTCATGAACTTTTGTTGAAGTGGGAATTGAAGCAAGTACTAGTTTATCTGTCATAAATTTTGGGAAGGAGATGTAGTTACTTGTTTTTTATGTAGTTCAATGTTAAAAGTCCCTTCCCTTGTAGCTTATGTATATGTCATGAGCTTTAGGTGAAGTGGGACTTGACAATCTGATGGGTTTGATGATTTTGACAATTGACTAATTGTGTATATATTTCATGTTTGAACCTTATTTTTCAATTGTTTGTTTGACTATCTATTGCATAAAGGATATCAAGTTGGATTATTACAAATTTTTCTTTTGTTTTCTTTTTCAATGGTAGGCCTTGCAAGCTCAAGCTCAGTTCGTCCATATCCAGTCTGTTTATAATTATTGGAGAGAGAAGGTATTGTGATTTACCCAAATCTACGATATTCTTGTTTCCAGTTTTGATGTTAATAATATTAAACTAAATTTGTTCACTTCCTTCTCACTAGATGTTTCCAACAGGAGTATAACCAATTTTAAAAATTAAATCTTCTAGAAGTAAGGAAATTACAAGTTTGTAGCTGTATGAGTGTGTTAAAAGAACTCTTCCCTAATGAATTAATGCTATTCAAAAGCATTGGAGAAGTAAAAAATCTATTCAAAAGCATTGGGCAAGTAAAAAATCTGTCTTCCCTTGCATGTTTATTCATTCCAGTTTTCTCCTAATTCTTGCATAAGGGAGTCAAGGAAATGTGGGATAAGAGATTAGTTGCATTATAAGAAGGAAGAACTAACATGTTTTGGAGTTAAAATGAGGGTAAGATATCTAAGATGGCTTAATCATGTTCATAAACTATGTTATTGGAGAAATCAAGAAAGCAAAGTGAAGAAATGTTTAAATTATGCTAGATGGCATTGACTCAAAGGGATGTAATTGATCATGAAGAAAGGGAAGTAGAAAAAGGATTTATATTTCTAAACTGATTTAGTATGGGAAACTTGACTTAATGGCCTTGAGTATATGTTGTAGGAGCATTCTATAATTTTAATTGGTTTATTAAGCTTTTCCCTTTTTAGCTTGCTTATCTTACTTAGCTTCTATATTTAGCTTGCTTATTCTTGAATTCCTATTAAGCACTATTATAGTTGACAATTAGGCTTTCAATAGGAGTAAATTATTTATATCCTTGAATCTAAGTATCTATGGTTTTGATATATAAGACCTTGCTATAGTGAGCCTTTCAAATATCTCAAAATCTCGAGAAATTGCATCCCAATGGCTAGTTCGTGGAGACTTCATAAACTAACTCACTATGCTTGTAGTAAATGAGAAAGTCTAGAATATACTTTAGCTACGGATGGGAGGTCTACTTCTTCAAGGATCTGTCCTCATACGGGCTCAAACTCGAGTTTCAATCTTGCCAGATAGATTATGGTCGTTAAGTGCTCCTTTTGGATTTGCATCTCCTTAACATCAAATGTAATGCGTAGTAGAGAATTTAATTTTTTAAATGCACATTTCATTTTTCCAAAGTATTCAATCAAATTTTATTATTGTGTAGTCTGAAACAACTCAACAAAGATATCATACATGCGAAGCATATTGTTGGAATAAAGAAGCTTAGCATAGTCCTAAGCTTGCTTACAAGTACTAACATCAGAGAACAAGATTGAGATTTTAGGTTCCATAGAATCAAAATAAAAAAAAATCTAGCAATTGAGCATAATCAACTAGTCAATTTTCCAATATTTTATGATCATTTGGGGGATCAGATGTGACGTGTGACAACTTTCTCTATCCTTTGAAAAACAATTCTACCTTCTTAGACCAGAAAGAATAGTTATTACTATTTAAAATTTGTTTGGTGATTCACCATTGTTGAGATAGTTGTTGGGACACTCTTCATTGACTTATTGCTGGAGTCTGATGTACTCCTGGTATATTTGACATATTTGTTGACTAACGAACATTAGTAACACTGCTGATGATGCTTCAGAACAGATGATAGACTATAATAATGACAAAATACTTAGGTTCTAGTTAGATTTAACATAAAACAAGACCAGAACCCTGTTCATGATGGAAAGGCGAGCTATCAAAATGTCATTGCTGGTGATTGTCTAATGACGGTGTGTGATACCTATACGCTTGTACGAGGATGATTTTTTGATGACACCATCGGTACTGTGTTGGTCACCATCACCTCATGGTTGCTTTTGTGTGTTTGGGTTTGGTTATGGTGGATGGAGGTAAGGGTTTTAGACAGGTCTGAAGGTTTTAGGGTTTTATGGTAAGGGAGGTAAGGGTTTTAGGTTTTAGGTGTGGAAGGGAGGTTTTAATGGTCTGAGATTAACCTTACTTTGATACCATGTTAAAGACAATATTAGAGAATGCCAATTGAGGGCTTGATACCATCTTACGACCATCGTAGCCTTTATATAGTAGTAAGAATCAATTACATAAAGAAAGTTGATCTTAGGAATAATTAAGAAATCATATAGGTATGATTTTTCGTAATGACCATGAACAATGTAAAATTATTACACTAAACCATACCTATACCTGTATGTTGAATTTTGCTTTGAGAGAATTGCTTGATATTCATCCCACTTACAAAAGGGGCTAAAAAGCTAATGTCAATTCAATCAGTCCTTAGCCTTTGAGGAGTCCATTGTGAGTGAACAAATCAAGTCTGAATTAGATGTGTTTATAGAAGAAGTGACCCTTCTAGAAGCCCATACATAAATAGTTTAAGAGCTGTTTCTGGAGAGGTTTATCTAGACCCAATTAGAATTGTATCTATTGATAAGCAAGTTGAGGACCTCCTTATGGATCCATAAAATGAGGAATGATTGTTGATGTCACGAGAACTTTATGGAGATATGCAAACAAATACACTGTAAGAAAAGGCATTTGCTCTTTTGTTTTGAAGGAGGACATCATATGGGTGTGATACAAGGAAAATTAGACACAGTTTGAGAGTAAAGGACCCTTAACAAAGGATTGAGTAAGAAAAGAAAAAGTATGTATTTGGAGAAGGCAAATATTTTTCTTTTGATGCCTTCAAACTCGAGCAGGAATCACGCAAAATGGAAGTATAAAGGGCATCATTCATCATTTGAAGCTAAGGAAAACCTTGTGAAGAAAAGTAATGAGGTAAAGGCTTTATCTAGTGGTGTTGGTACTACTCTAAAAACAAATGATGGGATGCATATGGTTAATGTTGTCATTCATTAAATGTCATTCCCATCAACAATTCCAACAAATCACCAGTACACAAGTAATTGTCTGGTTGAAAGTTGAAACTAAAGAAACACAAGTAATTGTCTGGTTGAAACTAAAGAAGGTTGATGTGTTCAATACTGTGGTATCCATTAACACTCTAGTCAAGCAGGTTTCTGCTGCTAAAGCAGATGTTATTTAAGAAGTTCTAGATGTCAAAGAAGTTTTCTCAAGACATTGAAATTGTTATATAAGATTTTGGTGAAATGGCGCAAATCTGCAAAGAGGAACCGAAATGAGTTAATTTCGAGATATATAAGGCACATCGCACATGTCAAGGTTTGCTTGTTGAAGCCAACTCTTTTTTCAAGTTTGAGGAGGCTGATGCAGGAGCATCCTGTCCAAACTCCATCAACTTTAATGCAGGAGCATCCTGTCCGAACTCCATCAACTTTATTTTATTTGTTCTGAATTAGTGTTATGTTTCTAATTTAATTGGTCTTTATAATATTTTTTTCTATTTATGTTAGATTTAGGTATTACTTGATTTTCCTGTTATCAGTAGGAATTCTTCTTGGAATTGTTTATTCTATTTTGGGTAGGGTTTCTAGTAAGACTGCTAATAAATAAGGAGTTTGCTGGAGAAATACAACATTCTTTGTATTCAAATTTTTATTAAGGAGGTTTTTGTTATAAACTCTAATTGTTCCAGCCCCAATCACCCCAATTCTGTTCCTACTTTATATTAAACCTTTTCCGTATATCATGTTTCATAGATTTTATTTGAGCGAATGCAAAACAAAAAGGTTAATTACAGAAAAATTCCTTATGGTTTGTGCAGATTACCCACTCGATGGTGTTAAAAAAGTTTCAATCAACTTGATCAAGTACAGTATACTTTAAGGAATAAACCCTCATAAGTGCACCATATGTACAGTTATTGGAAAAGGAATTCTTGATCTGCTTGGGAGGTTTCTGTTTAGAAATTTAATGATTTGTTCATAAAGGACTTAATTGAAAATTTCTATACCTTAGAAGGTCTGGCAATAAACTACAAGCATATAAGCTGTTCTTCAATTTGTGCCAACTGCAAGGATTCTACATGTAACCAATCCTTTTTTAAGTTGTGCTTAGGGCTTATGTTTCATGTAAGATTGGAAACTTACATCTTGCTCCTTGCTTCATTTTTGGGCAGCGTGAAAAGTGGCAGAAGCCCATTCTTCGTCGCTTGCAGGTTAGTGCAATCACTGTTTATATAAAGAAATTGCAATTGAGTATTACAGTTAACATATTATTGATAATTATTTTATCATGGGAAGGAATTTGCACCATATTTGTTCATGAACACATCTGAGACTTAACACGACTATAAGTTTACTCGCTTGCGACATGACTGTAAAGACTTGATTTTTTGTTTGCCTTAAGTGCATTCTCATATCCATAGTGCTTTTTTAAAAGGAGATTGTTTATTCACATTCAGGAGAAGAGAAAACAATCAAAATATTAATCAACAAACTGAGGCACCATCCCACTATCTAAATAATAGGACTGAGGACTGAAAAATATGAACAGCTGCTCTGATGTGATGGGCAAGCAAAATTTTTGAAGCTTTACTACACTATAGTTTCTGGAAATTTGCAGTGAAATTTGGGACAAGCTTTTCAAGACTGGGTTAGGTAATTTAATGCATCTTTTAATTTTCTATGGGAAAGGGAAATTGAAAGGCACTAAAATTGATATAAAATTGTGTAATAGTTATCCACTCTTTTAGCTGTCCTTATTTAGATCTAAGTGATAAGAGATGTGGAAATGAGCTTTGGAACCAAAGTTGGATTTCACTAGAAGATTTCTTTAGTGATGGATTTGTGGATTACATTGTTTCCATAATGTGGTAACTGGCCTGGCATTTGGATCACACAATAACAGCAGCACAACTTAAAATTATAAACAGGTACAAAGCTATGAAGGAAAAACTTCCTTTGTAGAGTGAATATTGGCTTGGAAGAGCACATAGATAAAGAATTCCATGTAACCATGCCTTTAAAATAAAAAAGAAAAGACGAAGAAATTGCTGTACTTGAATTATGTATAAAAAAAAAAGAAGGAAGTTGGCTACTGGATTTTCTGGTGCAGAGAAGTCATTACCTTTCAAGAACCTGTATATCAGAAAATTTTAATTAAGATTCTCTCTCGATGATTTCAAAATAATTGTGTATGTCAGTTTTTGTCTGTCATAGGGATAGTTCAATTTGATGAGAAAGTTTCTTCCTTCTGGAAACTGAATGTCAAAATTTGAGCACTTACAGCTGTTTGATGATTTTATGCATGTGTATATTGATTTGTTCAATTCACCATTTATTTTGTTTGTTTATGGATACAGCCACCTCCTCCAGTTAACGATACAAATCCATACAATGTCTTCAGGCCAAGAGAGAAAGCCCACAGACTCCATACACGAAGAGTATCCATCAAATTCTTTATGCCCTTTCACATACTAGACATCCAAGCACACCCTAACGCATTAAATGTTCTTCTAATGATCTGATTTTCTTTTATGCAGATGCAAAGGAGGGAAAATAACGTGCAGTCATTTGAGAAGCTTCGGCAGGTGAATACTCCAAATTCTTTGCTTGACTGTTGAACATTATGGTTTTATTGCTCCATAGAGACTAAAGATTAAGAATAATCATCATACTTTGTATATGTTAGGCTGCTATTAGTGCTGTCTCATGTCATATCATATCCATTAAGAAGACTATAAAAGGATTTGAGCAAAATTGGCAGTTCCTTCTAATTTTTGCCCTCTTCTAGTGATTCCATTGTTGTTTGTGTCATGCATGCAATACTTTTCAAAATCTGTCAATTCAAAAGTTCAAGTTTTAGATAAAACTCAGCACTTAAATCGTTTTTCAGATCAAACGAAATTCCTTAAAGTATCTGTGGTAAATATATCCCAGTCAAATTCCTTAAATCGTTTTTGCCCTCTTCTAGTCATTTAACTTCTGACTATCTGTGGTAAATATATCCCAGTCAAATTTCTTTTGATGTTGTGCCATTTCTGGGTAAGGCTAGGGATTGAGACAATTTCATGGGAAAAAGATATAGATGCTTTGAAGCAAGGCTTTCCAATTACTTTACCCATGTTTTAGAGATGGCCAAATGGACCCAACATAGCTTGTGTTGGAGCCATGTCAATAACTTAATTTTGATAAACAAGGATAGTCAAGAGCAGCATGCCATAAACTTTCAACCGCGTGCTGACAAAGGTCTTGATGCAGTCTATAGATATCATTCAACCTTGGTTGACACTGCATATGTGGATTGTATTCTGATGTCTAACAATATTCCTTGGTGTTCACCATTTTCAAATTTATATTTCTACATACCTTGTATTTCATTTGAATATGTGGAAGGTGGTTTCATATCCACATTAAATGGTAACTGTTTCAGGTTAGGCGCAACCTTGACCAAGCCAAATCCATACTTGAAGCTCTTATTAGGGTACTTTTCTGGCCAAAATTTAATGAATTAGCGAGTTGCAATAGTTGTTTCTTGCATTGATGTTTATGCAAATATGCACTCTGCAGAGAGAGGAAAAAAAGAGAGAAGCTATGGAGAGTGAAGTCAGTCTCCAAAGGATCCAGATAATATATAAGGTAGCCATAGAATATTTATATTCTTTTCTAAATTTGCTTCTGTTATCATTGTTTCCTTGTTCAACGTTTTTGTCTGAATCAAAAACATTGGTAACCAAAATTTTATGGGAAGGCTTCTGATAGCCTGTTCCAGACTTCAAGTTGCAGACTTTTTTCACTCTTCTTGTTGTGGATACTGTTGAATTTTGGCAATTAATAATTTATTGTGGTTTCTTATGGGTAATAGCATGAAACTGACCTCCTTGAAGATAGCTTGGCTCTTCCTGGTTTTCCACCTATGTCCTCCAAGTTTGCCTCAAGCGAAGATGAATTGATGGATTCAGATGATCTTGCAAGCAGCCGTGGACGTAGTCGACCTGCCACAGCTCAAAATCCAGCTTTTCTGGACTCCAATCTGCGTAGTTTCCCTGCAGCAGGCTTGAAACAAGAGCTTAGACGTCGTCATACACCATATGGATGGCTCAACAAGATGGTAATTTACTAAAGTCAGACCCTCTGATTTTATTCTTTGGTCGTTGCAACTTCCTGAGCTAGTATATTGTGGTTCCGTCACTAAAACCAGCTAGTTGTAGGTTGTCATAATTTAATCTGTTTTGGCTCCTCAGCTGATTGTTGGTTCCATCACTAAATCTGTGTTACATGACTGATCCCCCAGTGTATATGCAGGATCCCCATGAACCGGTTTTATTGTTCACAAAACCCCTGGTGCCAGAAAAGTTGGCCGCAGCGGGTATTGTGCCACCTGTAGATTCTTCTAGGAATGGTGCATCAACCCCTTACAAATTTCACGGAAGAATTGGCCGGGGCGGGCGAATTGTATTTGATAGATGGAACCCATTTTTGCAATCACCAATTGATCTTGGTAATTCTTTGTATATACCATCCAGACGACCTGCAACATACAACTGAAGAAGTACGTGTGTTCTCCCACATCTGCTGTGGCTTTTTATCCCACTGGAAAGACTAATAGCTGATAGTTATTGTAATTGAACGGTGGGGGATGAAAGCAAATTGGAAGCTCTTCTCCTTACAACGCTAGTATGCTGTTACAAGTCGCGGCCTTATAGTCGGGTTTTGTGGCCGTGACTTCTGAGCCAATTCCTGTATCATGTTATCATTATTTGCTTGTGCACCCGGCTATCCTCAATCATGCTTTCCTTAATCCTTACCTCCGTTTCTACATCTCCATATTTAATTAGAACCTTTATCTCGCGTGCACAATCCTTTAGTGATAAATTTTCTAATTCCAGAAATGTTTTTCATGAGGCCCCTTTCTATTAGGTTTAAATCTGAAGATTTATCAACTCGGCAACTCGAGGATTTGTGTTAATCGATGTGGTTACTGTTCTGATGTTTGAACTACCCAACAATATATAAAACCAAGTTTGCAATGAAGGGGGAATTGTCGTAAAAGTATGTCGGCACTTCAACTTAACGGCATTTTAATGAATTAACTGCAGTGACTTGGTTTACAGGTTAGTTTGTATCATCCGTGTACATGGAAACACTTATTCGCTAATGTGCTTGGATGATTTCGCAGAAAAGTAATACTTTTGTGGTGGTGAGAGCATCATTCATCCGATTTCTGTCTCGTCTATTGACAGATTGCAAGGGGTCTCTAGGCTTCACTTGAGATGGCAGGCTCCACCCTAAGCTTTTCTAAAGGCAAGTATTGATGATTTATGGGTGTGAAAAAGATAAAAGACGAGTGGGCTCTGAAATAGTAAGTTTTTGTGATTGCGATTCTCAAACTTCATTAAATACTTTCAAGAAGGGAAATAAAATATTTGTCTTCTAACCTTTATTAAAAATAACTTGTCTCCTTAATCTTTTTTTTAAACTAATATTACCTTTTTAACTTATTTATTATTACTAATTGTACCTAATTTTATTTCATTCCAAAAACATGTGGTAGACACCACTATCTTTTATATGGTAGTTGAATTCATAATTGAATTCTTAATTCCTAGCTTTCCACCATCAATTAACTAGAATAAGGACAAATTTTTGTGTACTATATATTTGGTTCAAAATTATTGTAGTAGAATGCCCCACACTTGATGCTTATTAGCTTGATCACTTAATATAATTCCTTAAATATTCTATTCTCCAAAAGTCCCTCGTGATGTATATTAGTCATGATGCTCATTAAATGGCCTTATTTGGTTTAAAAATTAATGACTAGGCTTATGTTCTTGAAACTTTTCATCTAATGCTTCATCATCCTATATGCTTATTTGAAATTTGTGTATGAATTCATTATTGCAATTTTATTTACTAACATATATAGCTTGAACTACTAAAGGTATAAAATTGTAAGTCGTTCTGGTTTGATGAAGATGATATTAGTAAGCTGTAAAAAATCTGGAATGTAATATCTAACAAGTTAACACTCTATTTATCCTCTTTGCAATACCAAATATTAGTTAAAATTACAAGATTTTGTTTACATAAGAACCTTCTTATTAACAATAGTATCTGGTCATATCTTTGTTTGAATGAATTAATAACTAGAAGATGAAAACATTAGCAATTCTTGGGATAACTCGTCTTTAAATTAAGTGCAAAATACATCATAATTATGCATAGAGCTAAAGAAGCAAAGAAATGAAAGAACTACTCATTATTATGTAGGTATAGTTGTACCAAGAACTTTGTTCACACTCTATTATGCTAAGAGACAATCGATGTTGTTCATAAATGAGAATCACCTAATAATAGATTCAGAGAATAACAAAAGCAAAATTTAACAAGTGAATATAAAGTTTGAACTATGGCCTAATAGTTCATAATCCATAACCATCATTCAATCATTAGGCCTCTCCCTGTCACATTTGGAAAGGAGAAGTTAACATTTCACACAAGCTTCATAATATGTAACTTACATTCATTTTATACGAAAGGGATCTAACCAAATAAGTTTCATTTTGAACAATTTAACTTTAAAAGAAAATGCAACTAGCCAAAATTTATTCGGCCAAAATAAGTTTCCTTGTACAGAATTAAATCCCCAGAAGATGATGATTTTAACTAAAGTTCATTTAACCAAAATAATAACTAATTATCGTTCACATTTCGTTAACTTTCAATTTTAGTTGTATTTGCTTGTTCACTAGATTTTTTTCAATCCTGTATTTTTGAAGCTTGTTCTTATAATTGGTGTCATGTGATACTTATGATACCCTTCCACCTTAACCTTTTTTGTTGGAATAAAAGTTATAAGTATTTTGATCAACTTACCTAATTGTTCTCTCCGTCCTCACAGTTAAAGTTGATGCGGATTGCTATAGTCCAAGAATTGAAAAACAACATTAAGGTATTCGTGTAATAATCACTTATGGTAAACATATATTAATGTCAATCTAACCTCACCTGTACTTACTTCACAAAGTTGTTTGTTAGAAATTGAGCTATGATGTTGAGAATAAGTTGTTATTGTTGGATCTCCCATAGGTGCTGTAAATTATCCAATGTTCATATAACATTAATAAGGTATTCATATAATAAGCACATATATGGTAAACACACATTAATGTCAATCTAATCTCAAATCAAACTTAATTGGAAGGAAGTGAAGTGTCTTTTTTTATCTTTACAGCTTCTCTAGTTATGAGCAGATTTGCCACATTTTCCATATAATTGGAATGTTCCCTTTTAAGACAGCATATAAGGAGTCTTCAATCTTTTTGGTTCATCTTTATCTTTTATCATATTCTTCTTAGGTCTACCAGTCAAATGAATCAAATATTATACACTAACAAAATTTTTATACTCTAATTTAGCTTCTATTTTATATACATGTCTTAAACTAATATAATTTAGGTCTATATTATTGAAAATTTAAGTTCACACCTTTGACACTTCATAATTCCTCACTAACAGGTTGTTTGGTAGAATGGAATAGGCATTCTATTCCTAACATATTCCTAAACCTGTGTTTGGTTAAAAACGGAGACAGGAATAAGTATGCATCAGTAACAACTATTCTTCAAATTTGGAGAATAGACAAACCCGACCCCAACCCATCTTTAGCTATTCGAAGAATAGCTCTTCTTGTTGAAGACAACTTTGTCCTCTCATGTTCCAGCCTCCGAAACTTCTTGTCTTCCTTTGACGTTGAACAGTGCGTGCGATTGAAGAGTAAGAGAATGAGATTGAAGCTCTTCGATGACGGCGACACCGCTGCCTCCGACATATCGAAGATACAAGTGGACAAGGAATTTGCTCGCAGGTACGAGCACAACAAGAAGCGCGAGGATCTCTAGAGATACGAGGAGCTTCGTAAGAAAGGTTTGATTGATGTAAGAAATGTTTGATTGAAGAAGATATTGATGTTACTAATCCCAGCAAAACAAAGGATATGGAGTACTTTAAGAATTTACTCAAGGTAAGGAACCGCGACCCTTTTATTTATCAAAATGCCTCTCTTTTTCATTCCGATTTCGGCGAAGACGAAGAAGAAGATGGGGAGAATACCAAGAATAAGAAAAAGGAGAAGGGAAAGAAAGCCGTTTATTTAAAAGATGTGGCTGCTCAACATTTGATAGAGGAAGGCCCTGAGTTTGATGAAGTTGAGCCACCTAAGGAAAAATCAAGATTTATAATAATTTTAATAATAATAATAATAATAAGGCTAATAACAATAATAAAAATAAGAATAAGAATAAGAATAAGAATAAGAATGATGATGATGATGATGATGATGATGATGATGATGATGATGATGATGATGATGATGATGATGA
>JAOQMQ010000008.1:18334572-18346427 GCA_027563845.1 Erythroxylum subrotundum
ATTAATTAATAAAATTAATAATAAAAAGAATAATAATAAGTAGAAAATTTATAATAATAATTAATAAGTAATAATAATAAGAATAATAAAGTTAATAATAATAGTATAATAATAATAACAATAATAATACTAATTCTAATAATAATAAGAAACAGGATATTTTGGTCTTTTTGTTAGTTATTCCTTTCCTATTCCAAGTTTATATTTTCAAACCAAACAATGGAATATAAATTCTTTATCTATTCCATTCCTTGAACCAAACAAAGTAATACTCATTCTATTCTATTCCTTATCTTTTCTATTCCAAAGAATAAATATTATATTCCTTATTTATTCCATTCCGTGAACCAAACAGGCCGTAAGTGAAATGTTCACCACCAAATACTCTTATACTAACCTTTCCATTTTTTGTCTTCTTGTAAAAATAAATGAAAATAAATCATTCTATAATCAATTAATGGGTTAAAAATGCTAAATTGAACTGATAAATAACCACAAGGAATAATTAAACCTGACCAATAAAGACATTAAACAAAACTTTCAATAGATATTGTTTCTAAAATTATCATCATTATTATCATTTGGTTTCTAAAGCTTATTAATAACCAAATGTCTATTTAGTCTAATACTTCACATATTTTGGGTTATAGTATAATTGGTCGAATTGTGTGATACTTTAACTTAAATTTTATCTTTTAACATGCAAGTAGAAATTATAGTAAATAACCAAAGGCAAGAATTATGTAACACCATAAAATTTGGCCATAAATTTATATTAAAATATGTGAAATAAAATGTAGATAGATTAGTTGTTAGAGAACAACCCTACACAAAGATCAATGTTGGTGGGCTTTGGAAACAATCCTCCAACACAAGCTTATCATATAGGAGCTTTTATTCCAATGTCAACATCTCATAATGCATTTCATTATATACATTTTTCATGCTAAGCTTGCAATTCGTTAGATTTTTTTTCATAAAAAGTACGGATTTTTGGGTTTTAATATAGGGATCACCCTCTTGTATATAAGAGAAAATGTAACTTGAACCTGATAATTTATTTACCACACTTCAAATTTTGATACACTTTGTTTAATAAGAAATTTTCAAATAAAAGAATGTTGGAATTATTTTATGGAACATTTATGTGGAAAAGAACAAAATCAATAACAAATGCTATATGGATAAATTTTGGGCAATAAATTCACCATAAGATATAGGAAAGCATAGTAACAAGACACTAAAAAGTACCCATCAATAACATGCATATGCCTATATTTGTTAAATAAACGCCTTAAACAAAATAAGAGGATCCACTTACCTCAATAGATACTATGAAATGTTGACAACAGAGGGGGACCACTTTCTTTGACATTGAAATCCTGAAAACACATAGATAAAAGATACATCTTTATTAATTTTATGTCAAGATAAAACTATAAAATCCTGAAAACACATAGATAAATGATACATCTTTATTAATTTTATGTCAAGATAAAACTATAAAATACAAAACTAGATGATTACCCAACTTATTTAGACAACAAGGGAACACGTAATTCCGTTAAGATCTCTATAATTTCATATAATAATATTCCTAAACCTTCCTTCTCATGTCATTATGAAAGAGTTGCTTTCTTTATTAAGTAATAGATAACAGTGGTTAAGGTTTAAACATAGAATGGGAATTATAGTTTGAAGATGAAAGGAGGACTTTATTGGCTAGATTGTTGATTAAATGAGATTTATTGTTATAAGACGAAAATGATTTAGGTTTTGAATGTTAAAAGGGGATTTAGATCAAAATTCATCAAAGAAGATGTAGAGATAAGTTGGGTATTGAGGAATAGATTGAGATTTAAAAGAAAATTCAATTTAATTAACATCATTAATACTGAAATATATTTTACCTTTAAAACTATAATAATTTAATATTGACAAATTAAGAAAATTCATTAAATACTCATCAACATCTATATGGGTGTAATTATCATGTCATGTGTCTCTTACTAATAATATCATGACATCCATCTAACAAAAAAATAAATAGAGTTACAATTGCGTGTGTAAATTGTGATATTTTGTAAATAATAGGGTGTGAATTGGTACCCCAATTAATGGCAATGACTATCTTAGAACTTTTATGAAATGTTGAGAGCAAATTGCATCTTTTACCAAAAGATCATTTATCTCTATAATATTTTTTCTCTAATATTATCTTTGATTTAATTAGTATTATTGATTATACCTTTTTTAGATCATTCCAAAAAAATATGGCACACATGCCTATCTTTTACATATAGTTAAATCTTTAAAGTTTCTACTTTTTTCCTTACCCTTATGCAAACTATAAACCTACCTTCTAAAGTAAGGAAAATATATTAATTATAATATTCATTGTTTTTAGCACACACATTATTTCATTTGGAATATAAAATTGATATCATGTAAGATTTTTATTATAAAAAATAAAAAGATCATTTTTCATTTATTTTTTCCACCTAAAAGTTAATCCACAACATGTAAGTTATAAAACTTAGATCTTTGTTCACCTCTAAACTATTATCGTCTCGCTATCTCTTCTTTTGATCCTATATGTCAAGTTACTTGCATATCATATTTCAGTTTTGACATCTTCCTTTTAATTTAGGTTGCTTCCAAGGAACTATCACTCGAGCTTTATGGTAGTTTATTTTAAGAAAGTTTCATGACAATGAAATTTCAACTTATTCATATGTATTTTTTTATTAATACTAAAGATTACTATGCAAGTAAACCTATCATTTTTATAGTGTAGTTTAGGTGAATACAAATGTCAATCCCACGAGGGCTATAACTTAGGGGTCGTTTGGTTTTATTTATGTTTTGTTTGTTGTAGTTTTTAGTTTTTGTTTTCTGTTTTTTTTCAATTAAAAAACAAAAACTTGTTTGATTGAGATTTCTAATAAGAACTTGAAACAAAACCATGTTTGGTTGAGATTTGTAATAAAAACTGAAAATAAAAACACGTTTGGTTTTATCCTCCTACTTCTATTTTTGTAATTATACTCTTGTATTAATAATATATTATATTTAATATAATATATTATGTTTTTAAATTAATTCATTCTCATTATAATATTATCTACATATAGGATTATTTTTATCTACATATACAATAACATATTTCACTCCTTAAATCCTTATAGGATAGTTTTATCGACATATATAACAACATAAAGATTAAAGAGTCCTTACTCATGAACAAACATTAAGGTGGAACGATCGACCATACTCTTAGGAATATTTTCCTTTACCGCATAAAAATCTTCTAAATTTTTTTGTGTAATTTCCTTCTAATTTTATCTGTACAATCATGTGTTAAGAAAAGATTAATAAAATATTATTGTTTTGTACAATATAATACTTTCTTATTCTATTTTTCAGTATTTGTTTCAGGTCATCACAAGACCAAAAGACAAAAGCCAGCCAGAAAGTATTCGAGAAAGAAAAGAAAAGGAAAAAAAATCTCAATTGTTAATGTTTCAGTTCCTACTATAATCCCTAAGAGGACTAACTTTTGGAATTAGTCTGCTAAAAGACGAATTAGAAGCCAAGTGACTTGGTATGAATCTATATTTCTTCTTCTTGATTCAGATCACGACTTATATTACAAACAACCCAGTCCTCTAACTATAGATCCTTTCATGATTCTGAACTTCTTGCAAAAGGAGATAAACATACTGCATATACAAAACAAAATTGTTAGTTTAATTCTGATTGGTATTTAAGAAACTCAATCCCTAAAAGAAAAAAGAGGGAGGCAATCAGAACTTAGACCTATAGAACTTACTCCCATAGCTAAGTCGTGCTTGCTCTAATGGCTGAATCCCTGTCTTGACTTAGAAGATTGCAAAATATACTCTCCATATCCTTTCTTTTATGTTATTGTGAATATTAGATCTCAAAAGCTCACAGATTAGTACTCAAGAACATATCCCAAGTGAAAAACCTTGAACACTTAGAAGACGAAGAACAAGAAATGACTAGATCATGATATTATTAGCAAACAAAGGATAAAGAGACAATAAAGTTGTTTACTTTGTTGCTGATTCTGAATATTAGATCTGAAAAGCACATAGATTAATGCTCCAGAGAATCCTAAGCGAACAACCTTGAAAACCCAGAAGATCCTTTTCTTGTCGTTGTTTCTATAAAAGGAGTAACACATAAAACAACAACAAGAAGCATATTGTATACGAATCAAAGTTAAAATGAAGTCTCACCTCAGAAGTCGAATGAAGCAGGAGGAGAACACCACCACCAATTACCATCGCCACACAATCAACGGTGGTAGTATAATCCTTAAGTGTAACATCCCACTCCCGATGGGAAGGGTAGAATAGTAATTTGGAAAGGGCTGAGAGTGTTTAGGATTGTTTTGAAATATTCATGCACACCCTTACACGTGAATAGTAAAATTTGCACATGAAAATGACTGAGTCCCTCATAAGCAGATTGAAACTTGTCCAAAACATCATGCTCCATCAAAACGATGGCTCTGAGAATAGTAACATGTGGCTCAAACAAACTTCTCATCAAAGAAACTCCAAAAGAAAGTTCGCAGTGAACTAATCTTGTATATGCTTGTAAAAAAATAGATGTAAAAAAGATGAGTAGTATTATTCAAGATGGGTTTGCTAAAGGATAGAGATAAGAAAATAGGAATATATTGTTTTTCTGTCCAAGAAAACATGTTGTCAAAATTCAAAGAAAGGTTATTTTCTTGTTTCCGTAAAACTATTATGGTTTTTGTTAGGTAATTTTCCAAATTTTAAATTAATACCTCTTATCCTACAAGTATACAGATCGGAAATCGCAGTATAGATAGGTATGGTCCCACAGGGATTAGTTAGTCACCGAAATGATCCAAATTTTATTTTGGTCAGGAAACCAAATAATTAGATTTGAAAGATCCAAAATATAAAAATTAAGAGTTATACATACACACTTTAAGGTTGTCACAAAAGTAAGAACACAAATTTAGAAAATGGTGAATCAAAGTATCCATTTAACAACTTAGGATTGTCATTACCTAACTATGTATTCTCTCACTTTAGCAATGTTCATTATGTTTAGTCCAAAATTTCCTAATATCCTGGTTCTTTCACTATCATTACTTGAACCAAATAAGGCCTGTTTAATGATGTAAATGAATTATGTAAGCTCCCACTTCCCATTCTTCACTTAACCATTAAAAGGATATGAACAAATTTTTGGATAGCCACTTTTCCATTCAAGATTTCTCTCCAAATGGCAAGGTAACTTTATATATGGAGTGTTTTTTTGTGTAAGCCCACTCTTATGGCACTTACTAACATATTTCTTAACTCCATATCTCAATGTGAGCTAAGTATGGACAGCCATATACCATAAACATCAAACACATCCATAACATTGAATAAAGTGAGGTACTACATTTTTTAGGCAATAACAACCCTAATAACTACTTAGAAATCCATCAAAATCTCATCCAACATGTTCATAACATATCCATACATCCTTCTCAATCAACAAAATACAATAAAGAAGCAAGAAAAGAGAAGAAGTAAGGTTTATATGTTGAAGAGTAAAGCTGGAATTCTATGGTGGCAGCTTTGTGTCTTCTTGAAATCTTTTGATTCCACCTTGAATTCTCTCGGTTTTTCTCTAAAAAATGTGTTCTTCTCTCTCCCTTGGATGTCTTGCACGACCTCCTCTTTTCTAGGGTTTAAAATTGAGTTTTTATACCCCATTTAATGCTTAAAACGACATAGGAAGGAGTAAGTTGCCAGCTGAAATTTTCCATAAAACTTTGTTTTCTGTCTTGACTTCAATCTATGATATCGTATTTATTTATTATCCAAATTGGGCCATTATTTCACAAATTTGAAACTGAATTTCTACTCTTTCTTTTGGATGAAAAACGAAAAAATTCCAATAAGAATTGTATCTTGTGAAAGCTTAACATTGGTAAGGGGTCGGCCCAGGAAAATTCCAGCTTTCCTTTTGGTCACATGACTTACTTTCTCTTTGGTTCTTCTATCCTTCCATCCCTCAAAACCACCTTTAAACTTATTGATTAACAACAAACTTAATCACTTAATCATTCCTAAAACACATGCAATTCATACCAACATAATATAAGAAAAAGATGTGTAAGAGTGCCATGCAAAATTCATGCAAAACCTAATCTTAAAGACCTAATTCACACACATTTATGCATATTCACATACATTCATACATAATCATGCAATTATATGAATCTAAGACAAAACATAAGCTAAACAAGGTAACAACAATCAATTTATCTCAATTAACAAACAAATTACCCTAAGAAAAGTATGTACAGATATCACCTATCAGTTTTTTATTTTCAAAAACAAAAAATTACAACAGAGTTAGACAAACATATTTTACTTGTTTCTCTTTTTTAAAAAATGATAACAAAAAATGAAAGAAAAAACGGAAACAAATAGTCTCTTATAGTACTAAATGTCTTTCTATTACCTAATCTAAGAAAACAAATGAATGATTCAAAAAGAATAATTAACTGAATTGAAATTACTAATCATAAATAGTAAACCAAAGCAATAAACAAGATTAAAACAACCAACTCCTATCCTTAAGTTGATTGAATGAAATCTGTTTCCAATCAAAACTGCAAATAACATATTAAATTGTTCTATGAATTTCATTATAAGATTTCAATCTAATCTAGATAATTTGTATAATGATATCTCTAGGATTCTATGCAACTCTTATTACTCATGCCACAATCTATTTATACATATGATATTTCAATCCCTATATATGAAATCTAGAATTGAATTAAAACGCTAGTAAGATTTAATTCAGCCATAAGAAGGAATCATGAATAATTCAAAAAAAAAACTTAAGTCTTTAATTAAATCAAAGAATCAATCCAAGTACATAGTTATAAGGTTCAATATATCTAAATCTACCTCAATTTAATTTAGTTGATACTAAAATAAAAGAAACCTATAAACATCAATAAAACATAAAACAAAAGAACTCATTCTCATGGATCTTGAATCCTTGATCTCTTCACTTGAACCTTGATGGAAATTCTTTCTTGTCTCCCTAAAGGTGCTTCCTTCTTGTTTAAAGATGCTCTAATTCATATATATAATGATATGTAGTCATCTACTTTATATCCACTTCATATCTCTCTCTCTTTTATATTTGAAAACCCTAAACATTCCAACCTCCACCACTAATACAATTTAAATATGAACCTGAGTTGATACTGTGTTCCCCTTCTATATAAAATTTTTGAGCTATGAAAAATCACCACTAACACCGTGTTGGACCTATGTTGTATGAAAATTAATACTTCAATAGGGTGTCATGTTAGAGCTCCATATTGGACCTATGTTCCCCCAAAATTATGTCAAAACATCTCCAACTTGCTCGAATTTGTTCCTTCTTCATTGGAGAGCTAAAGTATTACCTCTAAACAATATATTAGCCACATTGAGTGCCAAATCCTATAGAAATCATCCTCCCATAAGCAAAATTCTCTCAAAATTATGTTAAAAATGTAACCTAATTAACACTTATCAAGTTCTCCTTCATAAAATCATTTAATTGCCTTAGAGGAAATCAATTTCATCATTCTTAACTTAAATAGGTGATAATACTAAGAACGAATTTAATAAATCAATCACAACAATCAAGACTCGCTTTGATTCATTTAATTGAAAAGTTTTCATCAATTTCCTAAGCATTTATCTATTTGCATCAAGTCAGAAATCAATTTAGTTTAACTCCACGATCCTTCAAACTTTAAGTCAATCCATAAATTCAACTTAATACATAAAGTGAATATACATTAAAATAATTCAAAATTTAAATATTTTCATAATCATTTATTGATAGAAAATAATTGACTTTAAATAAACAAAAGAGCATATAGAGGCTTGTTTGAAAAACTCACCTAACTTTTTAATGCGAAAGTAAAAACCTTGTCATAAATACTCCTAGTTACTCAATTAGGTTAATATTTCAAATAGCCACTGACACCACTAGTTAACTTTAAATTTTTTATTTAATTTGAAGCCAAAAAAGTGAATTTATTTTATGCTCACTTATTCCTACACTTATTTCTTCATTTTATTACTTTTTTTCCTTTTATATATGACCTTAAAACATTAGAAAATTTCATTTCTAACTCAATAATGTGTGCAAATTATACAAAAGTATCATAGTGTAAATTAAGAATCAATTTTATAAATTAATGAAGTAAATTACAATTATCTTAATCATCATTGCTCGTGACTATTCATTTAAACAAACTAAATCACGAAAATAATCAAACTTGTAATGAATTGTCTCAATCAATATTCTTTTAATGCTACTAATTTTTCCAAAATTATTCTCTATTAAGTTGATTATAACAAAATTCAAAGCATAACAAATTAAAGCTTTCCCAATTGTACAATATCCTCAATGTACGCAATATAAAACATCAATAAAGAAACTAGAAAATAAGGAAAAGAGAAAAAAAAAGGATAATTGGCACTTTCCTGACAATAAAAGATCCTCTACTATTGGCTCAGTCTTTAGAGACATGTAGGGGTGTCAGAAACTATTTTGCTTAGCCTATAAAACTCAGTTCAATTTCATCCTAAGTCAAATAATCACAATCCAACAATGAAGGGCCAAAACCAACTTAAATCCATGATTTTAAACTACTTTTAACTAAAAAAACATACAAAAAAAATCAATCAAAATATAAGAACATACTAAAAACTATTGACAAAGATCCTAAAAGCAACTAAAGTATTCCAAAAATACCTAAATCATTGGTTTACCTCCCAACAAGCACTTCTTTATGAGTCTTTTAACTAGAAACCTTACTAAATTCCTAATTAAGGGCTCATTAGCTTCCAATTATGCCACGTGCATTAGTAGAATAGGGTCATCCATCTCTTCTTCTTCGTCTTAGATAATATAAGTCTCCAATAGATTATCTGTGATTATTTCCTGCATAATAGGAGAAATTTCAACATCAATCACATTTATATAAAAACAAGTATCATCTTTCTCAATGGAATGTCTCATGATTTTAGATATCTTAAAACATACGTCTGTATCTTCTATGTATATGATCAATTTCTCATCATGCATATTTATCATAACTTAGTAATGGTTAGAAAAGGTTGTCCTAAGATCAAGGGAACCTCTAAATCATCCACCATATTCATAATCACAAAACCAACAGTGAAGACAACTTGCCAACCTTAACCAAAACATTTTTGGTAATGTCCCTAGGATACTTAATTGACCTATCTACGAAGTGACTGCTCATCTCGGTTAGTTTAGGTTCATTTAATCCTAACTTCTTAAACATATAATATAACATCAAATTAATAACAACTCTCAAGATTGCTAATGCCCTTTCAATTAACAAACTTTTAATATTATAAGGAATAGCAAAACTCCCTAGATCTTTTATTTTTTAGGATAACATGTTCTGTAAGATGGTGAAGCACTTGTTACTCAGAGTAACCATTTGAAAAATCTTTAAGTTTCTTATTAGAAAGGAGATTATTTAAGAACTTAATATATTTTGGTATATACGAAAGAGCTTCAACAAAATGAATGCCAATATATACTTGTTTTGAAAAGTTTTTAAAACTTACCAAATTAATCTTCTTTCTATCTTTCTTAAGTCTACTTGGGTATAAAATTCTAAATTGGTACTCTTTGACCACTTTCTTCTTTAGCTCCTCCACTTTCTCTTTCTCCTTCTCCTAATCCTTCTTTTCTGCTCCTCATAGTAACTACATTCACTTACTCCCTTAAGTTTGGCTCGATATTGCTAGGCAAAATACCTTTTTGACTTTTTGACAAGCTTAGAAAGTTGTCCAGTATGATTTTTCAAGTTTTTTAATTTATTTAAAGAAAGATTTAATACTTTGGAAGTGAGCTTTAGATGCAATAATAAATTTTATCACAAGCTCCACAAGACTTAGGTTCCTTTCTTACTCTTGTTGCTAAAATATGGGTGAAGACCCTTGCCTTTATTGTCCTTAACTATTCTATACAAAATTAGGATAGTTTCTCCATCCTAGATTATAGGTATTAATATAAGGAATATTTTGAGACCAGTTCCTTACAAAATCAACCTGCTTGGTTGGTTATCCCATGATGTTAGGTGCCTCACATTTATGATTAGGGTGTTTACGACCACAAATGTCACAAACTATCACTTATGCCAATTGAACTGCCAAACTCATACGTTCAAGCTTCTTACTCAAACCTTCCAATTTCATCTATAATATTATCACCACATCCAAAATTATGAATACCACCTAATTTTAGCTTTAGCCTTGGATTCTCTCACTAGTAATTATTCATCAGTATAATTCAATCAACTCTTGCATTTCATCATAACTTTAAAGTATGTGTTCTAACCAATGACACGCCAATTAATTACGTAAATAGATAATTCAATCCATTATGAAATGTTAGTATTTATAATCCTAAATCAAATCTATATTGTGGACACTTTCTTAATTACTCCTTCTATCTCTCTCACGTGTCATACAATCTCTCACTCTTTAATTATTGAAAGGAAATATGTCATTCCTTAAATTTGTTGTTTATGCAAAAGGAAAATATACGGCTAAAAAATTTTCAACAAAACCATTCACATGGTAATAGATTTAGGAGGTAAAGATTTTAAATATAATTTAGCTTTATTCCTCAATGAGAATGGGAATAATCTCGTCCAAATCATATCCTTTGAAGCTCTATTAATCATGAAAATATGACATATCTAAAAAAAGTTGGTATTGTGTGCATTTGGATCTTTATCTGGCAAGCTATCAAGTTGCACAAGTTATTGAACCATCTTAAATTATTTTGGATTTAAATATCAAAATTATTGGCCTTGTGATGCTAAATCATGTTCATATAAGTGACAGGCTAACATAATTGTTGGATCCCAAGTCCGGAACCCAACTACTTAAACCGAAACCCTCATACTTATATCCGATTATAAACTCAATTAAAGTCCTTAGACGAAATCTTGTAAGATTCATCTTAATTTCCGTCAATAAAATGATTTACTTTAGGGCTCAAGCTCAAATAAAAAAATTCCATGGCTCTAGAGTAAAATAAAATCAAAAATTATCTCAAGCGAATTTCTCTAGCGCAAGAATTTACCAAAATGCGGACTCAAGTTCTAAAATTCTCAACCCATTTGCTTCACTTTGATTGAATCCATAATTTCAATTTAATTCCTAAAACGCTCGAATTTACATAGAAAGGTGGACAATGTTTTTAGGAAACCAATGCTTCGAAAATTGAGAGAATCGGAAGTCAAATGCAAAAGTTATAAGAAGAAATTGGAAATGACCAAAGTCGCCTTAAAATTCATGGCTTTTAACACAAAAGCCTAAAAATGTCATATTTGACCTCATTGGAAAGATAAGAAGGTGTTTTACAACTTTCATGAAGGATGTAAAGACCAATTCAAACATTGAAAGGGGTAAAAACTTGTGCAAAGAGGTTGCCTAGAATATGACCATATGAATAGTAAAAATGACCAAATGAATAGTACTCGGCCAACTTCCAACCCTCATAACTTTTTCATCCTAAGTTAGAAAATGACCCATTTTATACCATTTTAAAGATATTAACATGCTTTACAAACTTCCAGAAGACTTCCCATTCAAATTCAAGCCCTAACATGGTATAAAACCCAAAACAAGTGGCTGCCCATTTTAGAAAAAAAATGGACAGCACCTCCCCTAAAAGTGCTCTAGCCAACATCTTCAATTTACTCATCCAAACTCCATACCTGC
>JAOQMQ010000008.1:18358679-18371752 GCA_027563845.1 Erythroxylum subrotundum
GTATGGAATCTTCTAACAACGCTGGTGGGTTTTCTTCTGTTGAATCTATTATGCTATCACAACCGTTGCAACAAAAGACGTATGCTGGTGGTCAGAACAGTCGTATACTGCAGAACCTGGGTAGCCAGATGGGTAGTAACATCCGATCTGGTTTGCCACAAAAATCTTATGGTTTCTCTAATGGAGCTTTGAACGGTGGTATGGGAATGATTGCAAATAATTTTCAGCTTGTGAATGAACCTGGTACCTCCGAGAGCTACATGACTGCTCCCTATGCTAGCTCTCCAAAACCATTACAGCATTTTGATCAACATCAGCGACAGCTGATGCAGGGTAATCTCTCCCATTTTGCTGTCTTATATGTTTGCTTGTGCTTTTGATGATTGTATGCTTGAACCAATAAAGTTAATCTAATTGGAAATATCTTTCAGGTGATGGATATGAGGTGAGTACTGGTGATTATTATGGCTCTGGAAACTTCTATGGAGCTGTAACATCTGTTGGATCAGTTATGAATGCTCAGAATCTAGGTCCTGTGAGCATGCAATCTATGCCAAAAGCAAACTTGACTTCCACAAGTAATCTGTCCAATTTACATGGAACTCAACAGAGTGCACACTTGAAGCCCCAGTTACTTGATCAATCTGAAAAGACGAATTTCCATTCCACACTAGCATCAAGAGAGAGTGTGCTTCATTCACATCATCAGCAACAATTCCAACAACAGCATAATCAGTTTCAACAGCAGTCATTTGTTCAACAGCAATGCTTACACAAGCAGCGTGGTCCGCAGCACCAGCATCTGATAAACAATAGCGCTTCTGATCACTCTCAATTGTCGTCTGATCACAGCACTCAAGTGAAGTGTGAGTCTGGAGTGGAGCACCAGAATGAAGTTCTACTTTCACAGCCCTCTGAACAGTTACCAATGTATGAGTTGCAGAACCAATTCCTGCAAAATACTGTTGAAGATCGTTCTAGGAGTGTGCAAAGTTTGTCTCTTCCACCTGGACAACATGATATCTGCCCTTCAACAACTCAAAGTTCCCAGCAAATGCAACAAATCTTGCATCCACATCAATTTGTTTCGGAGTCCCAAAGTGATTTTAATTGCCTTCCTATTGGACCACAATCAGATGCGGTACTGCAGAGTCAATGGCATCCTCAATCACAAGACAACACTTGCAACCCCGAAAACATGTCACATGACCATCGCGTTCAACAAGATTTCCGTCAAAGAATTTCTGGGCAAGATGAAGCTCAACCAAATAATTTATCTTCTAAAGAATCTATTATGGGTCAAATGGTTCCTCAAAGAAATACATCTGAGCCCCAAAACTTAAACAGTGCCACCTATAGACCTGGAAATCCAACCCGTGACAGACAGTTTAAAAACCAACAAAGGTGGTTGTTATTCCTGTGGCATGCTCGTCGATGCACAGCTCCTGAAGGGAAATGTCCAGAATTTAACTGTATTAATGCCCAAAACTTGTTGAGACATATGAGCAGATGCAATTTATCTCCATGCGCCCATCCTAGGTGCCAACATACAAAAATTTTGATTCAACACTTCAAGCACTGCAGAGATGCTAGTTGCCCTGTTTGTGTTCCAGTCAAAAAATTTATAGAAGCACAAGTGAAGGCACGCACTCGACCGGCCTCAGATTCTGACATGTATAGCAAATCCTCTGAGACAGCAGATAATTCAGCAACATTGATGTCCAAAACTTCAACTGTTGTTGAATTTTCTGAGGATGTACAACCAACTGTGAAACGCTTGAAGATAGAACAATCCTTTCAATCTTTCAAATCTGAGAGTGAAGGCTCTGGTGTGCCACCTTCGGTAATTGATGACAACCATGCATCCCAGGACGTCCAGTGCCAAGATATGAAGCACGAGGATTCTTGTATGCTGAGGCAGGTGAAGTCAGAAGTTCCTGTTAGTTCTGCACAAGGAAGTTCTGGTAGTGGTGAGATTAAGAAAGATAACGTGGATGATAAGAGCAGCCAAAGAGCTGCTGTTGAGGCTACCGTACATAGTGAGCCTAACCGTTCGAGTACACAGGAGAGCATTAAGGTTGAACAAGAACCTGATGCAGTCAAAGTAGAAAATGCTACTCAACCTTCAGAAGGTGCAGGAACCAAGACTGGGAAGCCAAAAATAAAGGGGGTATCTTTAACTGAACTTTTCACTCCTGAGCAAGTTAGGGAGCATATTATAGGCCTCAGACAGTGGGTTGGTCAGGTGAGATTTCTCATCTTGTGCTTTTGTTGACTTCAGCATTTCCAAGTTATTTTTTATTTATTTGTCCTGCATTCAATCATTGTCTAGGAAAATTCCAAGAAATGTTACAGAATGCATTAACATTTAATTGGTTGTTTCTTGAAAATTTTGCAAAGAATGCAATATGACATCTTTGTTATTCTTTTCCCCTTTTTGATCAAACGTTGGACGGCAAATTGATGACCATTGTCATCCTACTTGCTGGTGGGTTTTCCTAGTAACACTAAGTTGTAGAAATCTGTATTACTTGGTGGGTAATACACTAATCCAATCCAATTATGCATTTTTTTCCCTAGAGCAACTTCTACCTATGTGCCATGTCACCAATTTTTTTTTTCTGTTTCCAAACCCAGCACAGGAAAATCATATAAATTGATAGAGGAAAAGTCAGTTCATTATAGCACTTCCTTTTCCTTTTTTGCTCCCAACAAACAGCTTTTAAATTAATGATGTGATGGGTGAAAGATCTCGAGTTGCTTATTCTATACAAAGGACAGAGAAATGGGTTATCTATCATCAGCTTCTTCCAGAGAAAAAAAATGTTACTGCTATTGGACTTGTCTTTTCAAGTGCCTAATGAATGGTGATCAATTGACATCAGTTTCTTGACTTAGCCTGAAGTTTACTTTGAAAACTAGTTGCCACATCCAGATTATGCCTAAGAACATGTAAAAAGAATGTTCTTAAAGCATTCAACATTTCAAAGATGTTTTCGCTTAATGTATTTTTACCTTAGTTCTTGGTAATTACTATTGGCTTAATCCTCAAAAACTATAGACGGATTCAACTTCGTTTCCTATTGTTTACAATTTTCATATTTTCTGCGCAATGGAAATTAATTCAGATTGGAATTATTTTCAGTTCACTCTTCCACTTTACCTTGCAGAGTAAGGCTAAGGCTGAAAAAAATCAAGCGATGGAGCATTTGATGAGTGAGAATTCTTGTCAGTTGTGTGCAGTTGAGAAGCTTACTTTTGAGCCACCACCTATATATTGCACACCCTGTGGTGCTCGCATCAAGCGGAATGCAATGTATTATACTATGGGAGCTGGTGATACAAGGCATTATTTCTGTATACCATGCTATAACGAGGCTCGTGGAGATACTATTGTTGTTGATGGGACTGCAATTTTGAAAACACGATTTGAGAAGAAGAAAAATGATGAGGAAACTGAAGAATGGGTACGTCGATGCTTGCCTTCTATTCATTACTGTACTTTCTTACACAATGCTATTTACAACTTCATTCTATGGTGGTATTGAACCAGTAGCTTCTTATTTTTATTTTCTTATGTGCACAGTGGGTTCAATGTGACAAGTGTGAGGCTTGGCAACATCAAATTTGTGCTCTGTTTAATGGTCGGAGGAATGATGGTGGACAAGCTGAATATACTTGTCCTAATTGCTACATTGCAGAGGTTGAAAGAGGAGAGCGCAAGCCCTTGCCACAGAGTGCTGTTCTTGGAGCAAAAGATTTGCCGAGAACCATACTTAGTGACCACATAGAACAAAGGTTATTTAAGAGACTGAAGCAGGAAAGGCAAGATAGGGCCAGGCATCAAGGAAAAAGTTATGATGAGGTGGGCCATATATAATCCTGTTGCTCTATGTTTGTATGATTAAGGCTTGAACGGCTTCAGTTTTTTCTGATGCTTTGATCAACAAGCTTTATATACTTTTGATGAATAGCATAGCAAATTACATTAATTTATATTTATATACTAATTTATGTGTTTTAATTGCAGGGTTGATTTGCTTTAGAGTATGTATGAAATTGAAGCATTTATAATTTGATAGGTTGATTCACTGTTAATCACGCAAAATTATTTTAAGCAGACTGAAATATTGTCTTTCTTGATCAATAAATGCAGAGAGTCTAAGAGCAACATGGTTTTTAATTTCTCGGTAATTTTATAGGTTTGAGACTAGAAAGAAATCCTTGATGTAGTTTATGATATTAAAAGTCTGAAGTAAAATTAGTTGTTTACTTGATGATTTGCATCTGGAATTATGATCTCTTTTTCTGTTTAAATATGAAATGTTGTGTTCTCTATGTAGTGATTTTGGGTGATTTGTCTGGAACAATGCTATTATGAGCTATTTTGGTGAGCTAACAGCAGGGTTACAAAATTATTATTAGAGCTAATTGCTGTTATCTGATTTCTTCAATAAATTATATCTTCAGATTCCTGGAGCAGAAGCTCTTGTAATTCGTGTTGTTTCATCAGTCGACAAAAAGTTGGAAGTGAAGCCACGGTTTCTTGAAATTTTTAGAGAAGAGAATTATCCAACAGAATTCCCATACAAGTCCAAGGTATGCAGGGAATGAACCCTTTTTCTTTCTTCTCGTGTTTGCTATCTGTTTTTGCTAGGCGGGCATTGCTCTTGATCATCCTGTAGGTGATATTTTGTATTGTAAACGTCTGTTTTTGGATTATGCTTATTTTAACATATACTTATCTAATTGCAAAAAAATAAGAATAAAAAAATCATATTTAAAAAATTTATTTTAAAAACATCTTATGAAAAATGTTGAGTTGTATTTCATAAAAAATATTAGCACAATAAGATTCTAATGGAACTTTAAATCACTTTGATAGCACTGTAATTATGTATCATGTCTACTATAAAATGTTATTCTGAATGGAAATTTTAATGTATTTCAATGTTCATCATCTTTATTACCATCAATATGTGGCTTGCCATATTGTATTTTTTTGTCTATGAGGAAGAGAAATAAAAACTTACATGTTTTGAGGAAGTATCTGTTTTGGCACTTACTCTTCTGCCCTTTTTTCTGCATAGTCCATTTTCTAAAATGGTAGTGTAATGTGAACAATCACATGCTTAATTTACCTTTTCAATTTGATTAAATTCTTTTTAGATTGCATATACTTATTTAAGTAACTAACAAAGTACAATATTTGTGCAATTAAAAATGTTAACCAAATTTAAATATTTTCAAAAATAATAAAATTGAACTGTTTTATCTATTTCAGTAATGTGTAATCTATGCTATAATTTGTGAAAGTAAGGATTTATGTGTGAATTCACCTCTTTTACTAAATAAAGAGATCACAAAGTTTTCTCATGATAGAAATAGCCATAAAATAGTGGGATAAACTAAGTGTGACTGCCATTAGTCCAAAGACCATAGCTTCGTTGCTGCAGAAAAGATTTAAACAATAAATAGAAAGACGTGAAACATTAGAATAAACCAAAGATTCAAAGTAGAAGCATAAATTGAGGCGCTATAGCCATTGCGACTACAATCACAGAGGCAATGCTGCAGAAAAATAACATTTGTACTGGCATTGCTCCATAGGAACAATAAATAGAAACACATGGGATGCTAGTATACAGAATTTTAGGTGTAACGAAAGGTTATGATAAATAATAATATTTAATGATCATGTAGACTAAAAACAAATTGATACATCAAATTCATATATGTTCTGCATCTAATAAAAAATAAGCTCTAAAGATATGCATATATGTTTGACTCAGGGTGGTGGTCATTTAAGATAGGAGTTCAGTACATTAATCTTAACAACATAATATAATAAGCTCCTTTGTAAAAAACATACCATGTGAAGTCATAATATTCTCAAATTCTTAACCTTTGAAAAGTATAATTTACATTTTTTGCTATTGTAGGATAATAACTTGTTTGGCAATCACATTATTTAAGAATATATATCTAAGCTGTTTTGTTTTAATTTCAAAATTTTATTTCTGTGGTGAAAATTAGTTTCGTTTTGGAACTCTATAGAAAAGGTTGAACATAAGTCAAACTAAGAATTGTGGAAGATAAAACTTATATCAATTCAAGAGTTCTGTTGTACTACTTAGTTTTATTAATATTTTACCATAAAATACCTTTGTGAAGGGCTTTTTAGGCAGAAATTTGTTTCTTACTATTCGCTTGTGCATATGTTTATAAATTTTAGATGTGTTTTTTACCAGGGCTTTTAACCAGTTGGTGAAATACTGATGGAACAAATTTGTTAATTGTTAACTGCATATGCTAGCATTTTAACACTTCTCAAGAGTTGCTATAGTGTGTATAATGACATGGAATAACGGAATACGATTATCTTCCAGGTAATTTTGTTGTTTCAGAAGATTGAAGGTGTGGAGGTTTGCCTATTCGGTATGTACGTTCAAGAATTTGGGTCAGAATGCCAATTTCCAAACCAACGGCGTGTCTATCTGTCCTATCTGGATTCTGTGAAATATTTTAGACCTGAGATTAAAGCAGTGACTGGAGAGGCTCTAAGAACATTTGTTTACCATGAAATATTGGTTAGTTTCAGATGGCTAGATATTTTTGATATTAGATGGGGGTGTTGACAATAGGTCCTATTAGGAAGTTCCGATGAAATTTTACTTTATATTTACATCTCATTGCAGATTGGATATCTTGAGTACTGCAAGAAGAGGGGTTTCACAAGCTGCTATATTTGGGCTTGCCCTCCATTGAAGGGTGAAGATTATATATTGTATTGTCATCCAGAAATCCAGAAGACACCAAAATCTGATAAACTCCGGGAATGGTGAGACATTACATAAATGAGGGATTCTATTTCTGCATGATGCAAATCAATTCAGTCTTCTCTAATTTATTCTGTTGGCTTATTTTGTTGTCTTTTTTATTTCAGGTACTTATCTATGTTAAGAAAAGCTACTAAAGAAAGTATAGTGGTCGAGCTTACTAATTTATATGATCATTTCTTTGTATCTACTGGTGAATGTAAAGCAAAGGTGACAGCAGCTAGGCTGCCATACTTTGATGGTGACTATTGGCCCGGTGCTGCTGAGGACTTAATTTATCAGCTTAACCAAGAAGAAGATGGCAGAAAACAGAATAAAAAGGGAACTACCAAAAAGACTATAACTAAAAGGGCTTTAAAAGCATCTGGTCAGTCGGATCTTTCTGGGAACGCATCAAAGGATCTCCTACTAATGCATAAGGTAATTTTTATATCCCATATCTTGCAGCTTAATATTTTCTTGGCGATCTATGCCTTCCTTTTTTTTTGTAAATGTAAAAATGACAAGGGTCTTTCTTCCTGTCCCAAGGGGAGCGGATGGGGGCATTAGAGACTCCTCCATAGATATGTTTCTTTTCAATTACAAGCCTCAGATGGCCAACGTCTGATATGATTAATTTTGTCAGATTTCATAATTATTCGTAACTTTTTCCAAACCTGGGAATTGGAGCCAGTAAATTTATTAAAGTTTAATTTGTTTGGTCATATGCTGGAATATGGAGCACAGTTAAAAGTAGAAAAGCAAGAAAGTAATCTGTGATTTGTCCCAAAAGCTGGGTAAAGGAATTGATTTAAAGTGCTCTAAAGTGGAGATGAGGTTGTATTGAATTATGGATGGTGTGCTTGGAAAGTCCTGAATCAAATATCAATTAGTACGTCTACTGGTTAAATGATAAATCATCTCTTAATATGGTTTCTTTGAATTGGCATTTGATTCATGAAAACTCATGTTTGCATGCTATATTTGTTATTCTGCAGCTTACCCTTTTTAATATATTTTACTTGTAGAACGTATATAGCTTTTGGAGCTTGAGCTAAAAACTTGTCCATTATGAGATGGGCTTTGTAATAAATGATTATTAGATATGATAACAATCATGTGTATTCTTGTTCTCATGAAGTTGTAATTTTTTTTCCCTTTTACCTCTCAGCTCGGCGAGACAATTTGTTCAATGAAGGAAGACTTTATCATGGTTCATTTGCAGCACTGTTGCTCACATTGTTGCATATTAATGGTATCAGGAAACCGTTGGGTTTGCAGCCATTGCAAAACTTTTGAGCTATGTGATAAGTAAGAACTCATGTTGTTTTTGACTGATTCAATACATTTGACAATACATACTATGTATAAAGGAATGATCTATCTCGGTGCGTCAGCTGTTGCAAGTAGCATGTTAGTTACCACTAACCTGTTATAAGGTGTCCACTGCAGTATTTTGTTGAATTGGTCACCAAAACCTTTGAAATATGTTAAATAAAACTTTACGTACTTTTAACTTCTTGATTGATTCAGACAACAATATGCATAAAGTAATAGTCTCACTGTCTTGGTGCATTAACTGCTGCACTTAGCAGCTTCAGTTAATATTAATTTTTTATTGTGTCCGTTGCAGGATTCTGTTGCATTGGTCTCACAAAACAAATAATGCAAAATTAGAGTTGGAATTTCATTATTACACTGAAATGTCATATAAACTTTGACTAGGATAGAGAATTTGAGAAATCAAATAAGGCAAAGGATCATCTTAAGCTCTTACAGTTATTAGATTTTGTGGATCAAAAGGGACTAGCTTAAGGGGGAAGATGCTGCCATTTTCCATGTAGGTCATGTTTTAATACCTGCACATATATGTTCTTATGATGGTTTACAAATTAGAAATGATGAACTTGTAATCTTTGTATTCCATGACGAGACAACACTTTAAGCAAAGGTTTATGGAATACATCATGATTGTTTATTTTAAGGTGTAAGGACAAAGTGGAAGTCTTTCTGAACAGGAATTGGGAAGCAGATTTTGTCATTTTCTACAGTTTAATATCGGGTTATTTTTGTATGCAACTACTGTTAAGATCTTAGGAAAGATTTTGGGAATTTTGGAAGTGGGGTTCATATGGGAAACAATTGGTGCTAGGCCCCTTGCTTCTTGATTTGGAAAAGGAGTTTTAGGTACTTTCTTGATATTTGAGGATTTGACTGTTAATAGCTACTTGATTTGGATAGGAGGATGCACAACAGATTAGAGTTTATGAATGATACAGGAGAGGACAGATCACTGAATCACAACCTTTATCTTGGTGGGATGAAGGGTGAAAGTTAGTGTGATTCATTCACGTTACTCTTCATATAGTAGTGACAGTAAGGGCGATTTTGTCATATCAATTTTATGTCAAGTTTTCCTTATTAGTTAGGGACTAAACTTAATAATTCAATTATAATTTGGAATACCCAGCTGGAATCCTTATATTATTAGGATTAAGGTTTCAAAAACTTTTCTACAATATGTATCAGCCCTTTAAGAAAAGGAAGACTGATTTTCTCAAAACATTTTGAGTTTTCTAACTAGGAAGTGTGATGCCTATTTCTATTGGTAATAATTATACCGTAGCAGTGATTCCTAGAACTACCCTTTGTCTTGTTTCCCTTACCAAAAAACCCCGCGATCCCAGTCTAGATCTCAGCAACCTAAGCCTGAAGTTTCAGCAGCCCATACTAAAACTTCAGATCTGAAACTCAAATTCCAGCAACTTGGTAAAAACCCAGCAGCCCAGCTTTTCTAATTGCTTTGAGTTTTATTAACTATTCAACATATCTTCTATTCATTCTACATCAAGGAGTTTGAGTTCTATTGATATTTGAGGATTTGATTGTTAATGCTTGTTTATTTTATTATTTTGCCTGATCCTAAGCAATCCACTTCTCTCAACTCATCTGGAAACTAGTTTAGTGACATATAGGAAATTTGACTTTTATCTTTGTGTTTCAAAGGTGCTATGAAGCAGAGCAAAATCGCGAAGAAAGGGAACGACATCCTGTTAATCAAAGAGAGAAGCATCTTCTTCATCCGGTAAGTTTCACATTCCATTATCTATCCTTGGGTTGATGTGCGCATTCAAATTCCCCTCAAATGTAAACTGCAAGGGAAATTCCATTGCCACATCAACTTTTATCTTTCTTTGGATAACTTTAAAATGGCACGACTGGGACTCTACAGGTTGAAATCACAGATGTGCCCGTGGATACAAAGGATAAAGATGAAATTCTTGAGAGTGAATTCTTTGACACAAGACAAGCATTTCTGAGTCTTTGTCAAGGAAATCATTACCAATATGATACTCTACGCCGAGCTAAACACTCTTCCATGATGGTCCTCTACCATCTCCATAATCCAACTGCTCCTGCGTTTGTGACGACATGCAATGTATGCCATCTTGACATTGAAACAGGTCAAGGATGGCGTTGTGAAGTTTGCCCTGATTATGATGTTTGCAATAACTGTTACCAAAAGGAAGGAGGCATTGATCATCCTCATAAGTTGACTAATCATCCATCCATGGGTGATCGTGATGCACAAAATAAAGAAGCTAGGCAGCTAAGGGTTCTACAGGTATTAATTTCTCCATATTTTAGATTGTCTATAATGTTAGAAAATGATTCCCATTCTTGATCTTTTGTTGCCTCCTAGTAGTGAGTACTCTTGTTGCAATTTAGACCTCATATCAGTTGTTTCAGCTATTTTGGTGTCAGTGATGTTGGGAGAAATTTATATTAAAAACATCTGATATTTTTCACTAAAGCTTTGTCTTCATAGAATTTCCAAAACAGTAAAGGAATCTTCATATTTTAGATTGTCTACAGTGTTAACATGTGATTCCCATTCTTGATCTTTTGTTGCCTCCTAGTAGTTAGTATTCTTGTTGCAATTTAGACCTCATATCAGTTGTTTCAGCTATTTTAGTGTCAGCGACGTAGGGAGAAATATATATGAGAGAAATCTGTTATTTTTCAGTGAAGCTTTATCTTCATAGATTTTGCAAAACATTAAAGGAACGATAGGTTTTCTTTTCTCTCTACTTGAAATTTTTTTTTATCATGTTAGCTAACTCTGCATGATTAGTGATGCACTGTTCTTCTATCTAGTCTTAACATTTTCCAATTATATATGTCGAAATTTATAACAAGTATAGATAAATCCTATATGTATAAATGGACATTCATTTGGATTATATATCTCAGGGTTAAATTTGCTGAACCTACTGATAGTTGGATATATTATTAATGTAGTCCTAGACTTTTAAAAATTATCAATAACCTCTTATAGTTTTAGTTTTATAACATCCGTCTTTCATACCATCAACTTCTGTTAAAAATTCTAACTGTGAAGTTCACAGTTAGGGCTTGTAACGGAAGTTGACGGCAGGGGGGATGTTTTATAGAATCAAAACTATAGGGAGTTATTGATAGTTTTTAAAAGTCAGGAAATACATTGATAATATGTCAAACTATAGGGGAGTCCAACGAATTTTACCCTATATCTTATGTGATAGTATGTCGGCTGCTGACTTTCATGTAGTATGTACACCTGTAAAATCTCAAGAAGTATACCCAAGTTCTTGATCTGGTGCTTGAATTGGAAATGAAAGAATAGTCACTTGACTGGGTATCATTGTTTCTACTTTCCAAGTTTATGATGACTTGAGGCTCAACTTGGTTGTTATTTTATATGGCAGCTCCGCAAAATGCTTGACCTTCTAGTACATGCATCACAATGTCGTTCTCCCCATTGCCAATATCCTAATTGTCGGAAAGTAAAGGGCCTTTTCCGGCATGGTATACATTGCAAGACTCGTGCAGCTGGAGGTTGTGTTTTATGCAAGAAAATGTGGTATCTCCTGCAACTTCATGCTCGGGCATGCAAGGAGTCTGAATGCCATGTGCCGCGTTGCAGGTTTATATATCTCAACCTGATCATAATTGTCCCACGAACTCTCCCTTATTCTTCACTCCTTTTAAAATGTTTTAGTACTCTAGCTTAAATTTATTACCTGGATTTTTACTTGTTTATCCAGAGATCTAAAAGATCATTTGAGGAGACTGCAGCAGCAATCTGATTCACGGCGAAGAGCAGCTGTGATGGAGATGATGAGACAAAGAGCTGCAGAGGTTGCTGGTAATTCTGGTTAACAATTCTGTAAATACAAATTTGGTTGTTTTGTAGGAAAGGCTATCACATTGGGAGGTTACATAGACAATAGTTTTGTGCTGCACCATGATCTACTGCTTGAAATGAGGCAGTGAGTTAAAGCAGCAGCTGTAGGCTGGTCAAGAAAAGGACGGGCAATTTATCACACACTCGTTTTGAAGAACAAAAAAGGATTCTTTCATTCTTGCCCCTCGGCGTGCATATGCTGCAAGGAAAACAACCTCAATTCATTGACCTTGGCTGCCCACTTCAGCAGCAGCAGCTAACTCTTTCCCTTGGAGTATAGAAGTACTGATGTGTGCCAGTTGGTGGCCTGATTTGGTGATTCTTTGATTTTATCTGATAATGTATTCTGCTTTTGACGCCATTCTTGATGGCTACTGTACCATAAATTGTTGTAATCTTCACTCAAATGTTACTCTTACCAAGGAATGTGCAAACGTTTAGTCTGAAATTCCTATTGTTTTCCTTTATTTGATCCAATGCTGGATGTCATCTTCAGATTGAAAAGAGTAATGAATTAAAAGGGAAGTATTCTGGAGGGCAAAACAATGCTAATTGAATATTGTTATGCTCTACTAATTTTACACAGATCATGAGCATTATTTATGGCTAATGGTTTGGTTTCAAATTTTACTTGGACTGGCGTCTGTATTTCCCTCAAGGGGCAGAACAAGTTTGAGGCAGAATTGGAAGTGAAAGGTGCTTCAGATTTGTTGGTCAGTATTTGATTGTTCCTGGAATCTAACACATGTCGGTAGATAGAGGAGAAAGCAAATCTTTGATTGTTATATGGAACAACTAGACGGGTATAACCAATGTTATGAATACCGTACCGGGTTCGGTACCGGATTGAGCTCTGGAATAGAACTTTACCGGTACCGATCGGTACCGGGTATCGTTTCGGGATATTTTTTAAATTTATAAAATAGTCCCTAAATTTTTTAAAAATTGCAGAATAGTCCATATTGATATATTATACAGTTGTATTGTATACTTTACTAGTTTACTGTTTACATCAACCATGCTTTCAA
>JAOQMQ010000008.1:18418958-18432011 GCA_027563845.1 Erythroxylum subrotundum
GATGTTGGGAATCGTTCCCATTCCTGTTTGTTTCGTTTTCTGTATAAGTAGTTGGGTTCCGGAAACGGGATCCAACAAGTTGACCAGACCTTTGAGCCATTATTGTTTCCAAAATTGATCGTACTAGACTTTTACTAAATTTCTGTAGAAGTTAGGTCTCCTTTGCACCTGAAAATCAACATTGCAATTTTGATGAATCTGCGAACTCAGTGAGTGAACCATCATCGATGTACTCACTCAAGCCAGAACACAAACATCATAAGTATATAACCAAATTCACAAGTATATCACATTTTCCAATTAGAATTCCACATCACCTTTCATCATATTTTGGTAAGTTCAACATGTACACAAACTTTGTATATTACTATATTTGAACAATTCAACAATTCATCACAAATTCAATCATACTATCAAATTTCACAAGTGTAACATGAATACGAACATTTCATATCATCATTTCAGAATAAAACAATTATTCATCTCACTCATTCATACGATGCATGTCAATGAAAATGCATATGTGACTCCACTTTCATTTTTATTTTATTGTGACCGAGCGCCTATTTACTGTCCCGTACCCATTGTAGGTATTGGGCTCATTTCATATACTGTCCTGTATCCATTGTGGATAACGGGCTCATTAATAATTGAGTCTGTGGCTCTTGTGCACATTTATGAGCTTTAAGCTTTTTTTTTTCACTCTGGTCACTCTGGTCATAACTCTTTTATCTGATCATGTATAACAATGTGATGAAATGCATCAATTCACATAATATGCTATCAATAACTTTCATTTAATGTCCACAGTCATTTATCACATTCATCAGATCTGAGTCCAGCATGCAACATTCAGTTGAGTACACAGTTTCCATATTCACATTCAATCATAAAGCACTTTCAATGCAATCCCGAATATCAAACTCCTTGGACCAATAATGTCTGAAATCATGACCATCATATACATAACAATTTAATAATTGAAAGTTAATATAAAACAATTCAACATTAGTGAGAAAACATCTAGGTTAACTCATATTACTCTCCAAATAAGCTATTGCTTTGATGACCCGGCAATGTCTAGATGCTGACGATCTACTTGTGCTTCTTTAATCATCCAATACGCACATATAGTTCACACATTACTAAGTTGATCAAGCATATGATTATTCAATCATACACATGTTTATATGTCATGTTCAATGCATGCTCAATTGACTATTCTTGGTATGTATCCTTAATCACAAGTATTGATCATTCAAATATTATAGCTTGTACATAACTTGTTTACAATTTAGGTTTATCCTTAAGTAAAACTTAATTACTCTAAATTCATCAATCCTTTCTTAGGATTATATATTCACACAATTTCCTAATTCTCATTCAATCATACCTATTTCACATTACTTTTATCCTTTGGATCACATTTGCATTCATAAGAACATCTTTATACCATTAACAACTCATAAATTCCAAATTTAAGTACACTGATATCAAACAATCCATTCCTTAAATTATAACGTCAATTAACATCCTAAACTTATCAAACACTTAATCAATTAATCCAACATCAAGCTAGGTTCATTTCAAGCCCCAATCAAGTCCAAATGCACTTAAGTGAAGTAAATTATCTTTATGTGGTTCAAATATCACACAAAACCAAACTTTTCTCACTTCTATGCATTGCCCACGATCGTGGGAAGGAGCTAATGTAGCTCCCACGATTGTGGGATAGGTAATCCAAAGGTGCATTGTCCAATTTCCATCAAATTTTCCAGATTCTTACATCTTTATACCAAATTCAAAACATCATCATCATAGTCCATTAATTATACCTTAATTATACTTCAATTCCTTGTTGATTTAATCTCTAATTCCAACTTAAAATCATTCAATTGGTAGCTCATAAACTATGGTCTTTTATGCATCAAAATCAAAACAGAAACTTTCATTCACTAACATACATGTAGTCCTAGTTTTTTTTTCATTCCAAGAACACTACATTAACACATTTCTTTAGCATAAATTCACCTTCATTATACTTCAAATCTCAATCTAATTCATCCATGTTACAACCTATAACTTACGATTTTTATACATAAAAAACAAGACATGAAAGTATCCAATTCATGCATCATTTTTCTAGTACACTTCACCATCAACATTATATACATTCTATCCCAATCCAATCATCATAAACTCTCTATTATAACATGCCATAAAGAACAATCTTTTACTTACTTGTCTAGCTCAAATTTCCACCTCAATGATCAGGCTAATTTAGCTCTCCATGCATGCAAAATCATCACGAATTCAAGGTAGAAATAAGTTGGTTTTCGGCTAGGATAAAAGACCACAACAAGAACTACAATATTTTGGTTCTATAGCTATCTTATGAAGGATAAAAGCATAAATTTGTTGTAGCAATTTTTTAAGACTTAAACCAAAATTTTGAGATGTTAGATGGAAGCAAGTTTCGGTGGAGAGGGTGAAGAAAGAAGAGAAATGAACTCAGCAAAAACTTTTCCAGCATTTGCTTAATTCATTTAGGTATAAGGTGTCGTTATCTTAGATTAACATTTGCCCTTAAGCATGCATCCCATTTGTCCTTAAGCATGCATCCCATTTGTCCACTCCATAGGTTACCAAATGTCACAATAATACTAGGCCATTTGTCACTCAATGATCAATGTCATTTGTCAATTAATTACCTATGCCAAATGTCACTCAATTATCTATGCCAAATGTCACTCAATTATAGGCTTAGTCATCCTAATTTTTCATGTGTCCACTTGTTTTACCATTTGACATTTTCCTAGACTAAATTTACATTTTAAATCATCAATTCTCTAATTGTAACAATAAATTCCAAGTTTACTAATTATAGTCCACCAAACTAAAATTCATGACATAATCAATACACAATTCACATCATGATCATTTTAAACCTTTCATACGTCGGAATATGTCAATTGAGTGCATATATTATCTTTATAATGTGTACTAAATCATAATTCATGTATGTATGATAATGAAATGCATATGAATGAAATGCATTTCATGAATTCTCAATGATATAACCATGTGCAATAATCTAAGGCTCTAACCCTCACTATGGAAAATGGGCTATTACGTAATTGATCTCTTGCTAGTCCTCTAATCCAAAGGGCATAGCTGTTTCAGCTGCATAACCGACTACCTCCTCATTGAAAAGTAGCGAGCATTATATCTAATGGGCAATGGCATGGTGGCTTTAGAGGATTTACTACCTTGGAGGGATACTTGCCTACAATTCATGCAAATCAGAGTGAAGAAAGAATTATATGGACACCACAGTCGTCAGGATTATTCACCATCAAATTTTGTCGAGAAATACTAAACAGGTTCTTCCACAAAGTGGAATGGTACAAACTCATATGGAAGAACACTATCAACCATAAAGTAACCATTATTGTGTTGCCTGCGATTCATGATATATTAAAGACCAAAATACGTTGGCATGGCACATAAGACACAACGTGTATGTTATATATAGAACTGGAGGAAACTTGTGACTACCTATTCTTCAATTTTTGATATTCAAAAGCTGTATGGGGAAGAATCCAACACATACTGGTCATGTTGAACCATACATATGAATGAGCATCAACGTTACAACTATTTATATCCATGTCCAATACTAGACAACCGAATGTGGTGCTGCTTAAGGCTAGTTTTACGACAACTATATATTCTTTTCGGAAAGAAAGGAACAGGCATCTTTATTAAGGTCATGGCGAAGATAAATACCAATTTGCGGACATAATTATTAACTGGATAAGAGCAGCGATTATTGCTAAGAACATGGACAACCAACTCATTACAGACATGAAGCGCAAATGGCATTTATAACTAGCTGATCTTTTTATCTTCATCAGGAGATGATGATCTCCTTAACACGTTTTTATACATTGCATTTTAGTTAGCTTTTGTACAAAACAAAACTCATTATAATGATGTAATAGTTTTTACTATTGTGAATATATTATCATTTAATTAAAAAAAAAGAAAATAGATTTTATATAGGGACGGCATCAAGTATGCTAATATGAGTAGGAATGTGATGATGTCCAATTTAAACCATAGTTGAAATTTGTTAAAATATTATAAATTTTTATTTTTTATAAAATATTTTGTGTAAATGATTAAAACTATATCAATGTAAATTTTAATTAGTCAATAAATTAGTGTTATAGTTCTTTTTAATTTGATTTTCACTTTCATCACTACTTTTGGTGTTATTTTGCTTTAGTTGTCAGTTAAATCTGACATTCTAACGAGTGCAATGATCAGTAAGTTATAAAGAATTCAATATGTTACTATTTTTCTAAGAAGAAATTACTATTAAAATATAACTTAAATTCTGTAGATATAAGAAATTGATTGAATATAAGTAGGGCTAGTAATTTTTAAGAACATATGATACGTTTATATTATGAAATTTTAACAAAGTGTCTAGATATAAATAATAAGATAAAATTTTTTACTTTCATCTGGTTTGACAAATTATAAATATATTCCCTTGATTTTAAAAACTATCAATAACCCTCATATAGTTTTAGTTTTATAACACATGTCCCCTTATTGTCAACTTTTATTATAAACTCTAACTGCAAATTTCAAAACGACATTATGTAGTGCCATATCTAGTGTCACATGTAAAAAAATAACATCAATTGAAGTCTATTTTTAGATTTTTGAAAAAAGTGATGGCAAGAAAGATGGATGTTATAAAACCTAGACTATAGGGAGCTATTGATAGTTTTTAAAGGCCAGGAGATACATTCATAATATATCAAAGCATAGGTGGCCAAACAAATATAACCCTAAATAATATTATATATGACTTATCATCATGTCTAATTCCAAAAATAGTGATATTAAATATCATATAAAATTAATAAAATAGTTAGTTTATAATATTCAATTTCTAAGTAACTAATTCCTTATTTAATATATATTATTTTGCTAGTTTTAATTGTGATGACGGGTATTACCTGGTACTTGCAAGGTCCAAATATAGGCTTTTAACCTCATAACATTCTAATACTTTTATTTCACATCTTTCTTTTTTGTTACTTTTATCATTTATCTTTTACTTGGAAAACTTATAGCTAGTATTCTTTTGTATATTAATTTGTGCATAAAGTTACCTTATTTTGGTATTAGATTCCCTGTTATTTTTCATATTGAATATTACTTTGTATCTTAGCTAACTACAACAATAAGTAAATTGTTAGAGAGAAATGAAAGAGGAAAGTCGTATCTAAAGTGCATTGAATAATGTCTATAATGCAGATGAATTTTTAGAGGAAAAGAGGGATGAATGTCCAAAATAGGAAAGTGATTAGGAAAAGATTTGTGGAGAGAGAAAGTTTAATATATTTATGAATATGTGGCAATTACTAGAGATGACAAAACAACTCGAATTCGTTGGCTTAATCTGGCTCAACATGAAGTCAATAGATTTGATCTAAATTTATAATGTTCAATTTTTTTTTAAATTGAATTGTGGAACAAGTTTGGGCTTAGGCTTCACAATCCAACCTAATATGAAGTTCAACACACACACACACACACACACTCATATATTGTTAGAATTTTAAGTGTGAGTGAGAATCCCACATTGGAAAGGGATGGAAGCCTACATTGGAAAGGGATGAAACTAGTGAGGGGCATATAAGTGGAAAGGACCCATAAATCTAATGCCTTAAGGTTTTGGGTAGAAGTGTGGTGTTAAGGCTCACGATTATATTCCCTCACTAGGCCCATAATGAAGATCTCCTATGAAAGTGGGCTCCCCAGATCCAACAAGTGGTATCAGAGCTGATAGTTCGGCAAGGGGCGAGTATGAAGACTGTAGTTGGATCCTGTGGTTGCCTCCACAAGTGGAAGAGCAAGGAGACTCCTGGTGGCCTTAAACCAGTGGAGTAGAAGGACTCTTGGTAACACCATATACTCAAGCTACTAAGAAAAAGGCTTTTGCTCACGGGAGAGTCTGAGCCCAATGTGGAAGTTCACACTTGAGGGAGAGATTGTTGAGATTTCAAGTGTGTGGGAATCTCACATTGGAAAGAGGTGAAACTAGTGAGAGACTTATAAATGGAACCATAAACCTAATGTCTTAAGGTTCGGGTTGAAGTTTGGTGTCAAAGCTCACGAGTATATTTCCTCACTAGGCCCATAATAAAGATCTCTCGTGAAAGTGGGCTCCTCAAATACAACATACATATATATATATATATATATATATTCTAGGATTTCTTTTCTCTTCTTCTATTCTTATTTTTCTCTTCCACCTCTTCCTTTAGGTCATCTATTGCAGGCCACCAATCCTCTTCTCGATGGTTTTTGTTTCTTTTTTAGTATTTGCTTTTTTGCCTTGCTTCTCTATGTCTAATGCTTGTCAATTAATAGGTTTTGCTACTCCTCTAATGGTGTGGACTTATCTTCTCTAATGTTTGCCTTTTCTCTTTTAGCTTTCTCTGATACTTTTCTTGTCTAAACTATATGCTTCATACTTATTTTGTCTTGTTTGGGCTCTTCTCTAATGCTTCTCTAGATGTTTGTATTATTTTTGTTTCCCTAAGATGTTTGGATTTGTTACTTGGTAAGCAACTGATAATTGGAGACAAAAAAAGTTTATATATGTCAAAACTTTTTGGTCAAGTCAGGTCATATTGAGTCAAGTCAAATTAGGGCTTAATAGTTTGAGTTCAAGCCAACTTTGATCCATCTAAACTAGATTGAGTTGAAGCTAGAGTAATGTCATTTATGACCGATCGAGTTTCAAGTCGAGTTTAGGCAACGTATTAAGAGGGTCAGATCAGACTGACTTAGGCCAATAATAAGTTCAACCCATCAAATGTGCTTGTCCTAACCCATTGCTGACATTTACATCTAGTTTTTCTTATTTATTTTTTAACAAGATATAAAAGGTTATTTGAAATTGAAGTCGAATATGTATTGAAAGATTATGTGATAATAGATAATAATTTGTTATCAAGAGTATAACTTGAACGTAAAAAAAGTTTTTTCCTAACAAGTAGTGCATCATTTGTAAGGTTTACCATATAGTCAAATTTCAAAAAAGTTATCAAGTCAATTGTTATAGTTTTTAGAATTTTAACAAAGGATCTAATCCATGAGTATTCTTGGTTAATTAGTAGCATTTGGCTAATAACCAGCCATTAGTTTCATGAAGATAATCCTAGTTCCTTGACCATGACACTAAGCCCCCGCTAATTGAATGCCATCAATTTTTCAAAAAGACAACCTTATGTGATTGAAGTATGAACTACATCGATAATAATAAACCTTTCTATTTTATTAGAAATGATAAAACATTTTTCTTATGATCTTTCTAATATATATTTTTAAAGTGTCTAAATTTAAAAGTCCTATAAAAGTTTCCATCTTCAGAACAAAGAAACAAAGATTACAATATCCACGAAAATTATTAGAAGAAAGCATCACAAACAAAGTCCAACAGCCACTTAAATCAGAAAAAGATCAAGATATATTAAATTTTATCTTGAGGAAAGATGTGTATGAGTTGTTAAAAAGAGAAACGAAAGACATATAGTAACAAAAAAATTAAACAATATCTTTCAGCTAACATATAGATGTGGATAATTAAGGGCTCTATATATTTGGTGGAGGTAAGGTTAGGCAAAAAGAAGGAGAAAAATCTTAGCTTAGAACCAAATCAATATTAGGATATGGTACATTTTTCTATCATAGTTCACTATATTCAATGTCGAGATTTCCAATCAAAGTTGACATCTAGGTCATTAAGAAAATGAATAAACAAAATGTATTGCCCAAAACGGTTAGTAAATCACAAGTGACTGTATAGTTCAACAATCTGAAAATTTTTAAGTTTAAAATGGTTTCCCCATTTGAAAACATTAACTTGCTCTTATCTTGTTTTACTTTTTAGTTCCACCAACCCAACAAAGCGCCAAGCATGAGAAATGAGAAATACGTGCATGCAGATGCCCCTGGTAAGGTTATATGTATTATCATATATAGGAATCTTAGAAGACGCCAAGTCAATTAAGGTAGCTCAACTAATATTCGCTATCATTATGTTGAATATAGTAAAGACCTGACTTAAGTCGTCCTTGTTCAGCCACCTGTTTTCTGTCTCTCTCCTGTCGATTAGATTGCATGTCTTCTTATGGTATTATCGTTTTCAATTTTAATTTTTATAAAGCACGATCTAGTTTATTAATCAATAAAATATTTCTTATTTTTTTATAAAATTATAATAAAGTATGAATACATGTATACTTATAACTAATTACTTGATTAGTTATTAAACTACCAGGATTTTCTTCAATGAACTTGAAATTATGTGATTTCTCATTAAAGACAATTATATATGCTGGCTTTCCGGAATTAAGTCTGTATACCAAGTACAATTAGCTAGATGTAGATCATCTCCTTACAGATTCTTGGCATTGGAAGGCTAGCAGGGAAGGTTTGGAAACTAAATATTTGGAAATAGTACCAGTCAGAGATAGCGTGGCATTTGAATTTGGGAGTTAATAATTGGGTTGGTTTTTGTTAGGAATCCTACATCGGACAAGTATAAGAGCATTTAAGAATTTATAATAGTGTGCAAATCTCTCCCTCTTGAGCTAGCTTTTGGGGGTGAGTTAGGCCTTTCTAACATGGTATCAGAGTCAGGTTGTCTCGATGGATTGGGGCGGTGCTCGGTTATATCCCTTTGCCCAATATGTCCATCAGATGTCCAATCATGCTCTGGACTGAGGGGTGTGTCAGGAATCCCACATTAGACAACTATGAGAGCATTCAAGAATTTATAATAGTGTGCAAACCTCTCCCTCTTGAGCTAGCTTTTGGGAGTGAGATAGGCCTTTCTAACAGTTTTGTTTAGTTTAGATGAACACAAGTTTTGATTAATAATGAATTAGTGGATTTAATAAAAAGAGAATGCATATGCATGCATAAGAAATGAGTGCAAAAACAATTGATCTCATAATTTAGCTAACATTATACCTTCCACTCACATATATTTAGAAGATTCCCTTTGCACTTACGTGGAAGGCTAAAGTTTGAATAACTTGCATATACGAGTAAAAGGTTAGTGATCACTAAAGCAAAAAAAAAGAGAGAGAGAGAGAGAGATGAAGAAGAAGAAACAAAAGGACTCAAATTTAAGAAACTATCCGCATGATTGAGGTTAAAGGAATCTTTGTAGATTAGGTAGTTCACCAAAGAAAAATGATCAAGCTATAAAGGAAGACAACCATTTTTTTAGTGTGAATTCTAACCAAACTTTTGAAGTCAAGTTTATAATTAAACATTCTCCAAACGAAGATGGTTTGGTTAGGATGGCGTAATCTACAGTACAAAATCTATCATCGGATGGCGTAATCTACAGTACAAAATCTATCAGCATCATATTTAGGGTTTATGATTCATTCATACTTTTAATTTTTGAAGAAGGATGATATACTTGTAGAAATAAAAAAGGAAAAAGATGGTACGTGTGTAAAATATGGGGTGATATATAAGATAAATATATCTTTCTTTTCCCTATATATATATATATATAAGAAAGCTGGCAATTGATCAATGAAGTTAGAACTCATGCATCATTGTGGACAAACTCTTATAAAGAATTATGCATGCACTTGATCGCCTCCTTCTTAACTTTTTTAATAGAATGGAAGTAAATTGTATAATTTTAGTATAGTTTTTAATATTTTATAATTTTCAAATTAAAAATCGAGTTAAATTAGATAGTAAAAACTGTATTTTATGTGTTATTACATAATTATATTAATATTATAAATTTAACTATGTTAATTATAAATATTAAAAATTGAATTTATTCACTTAAATTTTAACTTTTGAATTAAAGAAATAGATAATTTGTAAAACCTTTTAAAGAAAAAAATTATTAAAATTTTTGGAAAACAGAAAAATTAAGATTAAAATAAAGAAACAATAAAAATATTAAAGTAATTTTATTAGAAATTCGCCTCCTTATTATTTTAATTTATACTTTTTTTCTTCGTCTTTAATAAAGTATATTTCTATCTCTTCACTCTCCGAGTGCTGCTTATTATCGTCTCTACTTTAATTCAACAATTACAGGTATAACTGCCCTCTTATACTTGATTTTCATGGAGTTGTTCCTCCGTAGATATTATATATGTGTATAGGGTTCTTTGCTGATTTCATGTCTACCATATTCTATAGACTTACATTATATTCAGTTTTAGTACATGAGTAAATGAAATATAATAATTCTTTTGCATTTAATTTGATGACATCTCTCAAGCAAAGTTTTTGCACACTTTTTTTATTTATCGAATTGTTATTGAGTTACATCGACAATAAAATAATCAATAATATTGAAATATTTCAGAGTGTTATTCCTATTTAAGCATGACATTATTTGATAAAATTTCCTAATTTAATCGCTGATTTGAAGTATTTGTAATCTTTTATTTGATTTTGATTTTATATTGTAATTTTAAAAAACAACATAATCTTATTACTTTTAATTTTTTTTCTTCATCACTAATATTTATGAATAATTGTAATAGAAACTAATCTAAGACTGACTAATTGTTCACGCTATAACGACTTTGTGCTGAGCCTTGTCAATTATTACAGTTGCCATAGGTTAATATTTTTTCAGCTTTAAAAAAGCAATAAATGGGTTTGAATTAGGAGATTGTAATGCCAATCTTGCAAGCATTTATTGTGTATAGTTATATAAATTTGAGTTGCTAACTCTTATAACAATTGTATGATTCATTTACTTTTTTTTGTAAAATAATATTGATTGGATAATACTCCGTTTTTATGCTTGAAATATTCTCCTATTGTCATGATTGCTTCAAAGCGGGAAATATTGTCCACCCATTGACTTGATGGCATTAATTAATATGGCCAATTGTTTTTATTCTTTATGCCATCAATTATTAAGTATATATATATATACTAAGGATGAATAGGATGGACGAACACGAAATTCCATCCCACCGTCCATTTTATGAACAACTTTGATTTCTCCGCATTATACTCTTGTCACGGTTGTGACTTAAATTGTCCCAGCCGTGATTCATGCCATGCCATTTTTTTTTGCTTTTCTTGCTGTGACTTAAATTGTCCCAGCCATGATTTATGCCATGCCATTTTTTTTTTGCTTTTCTTACATTTTGTTCCTAAATGCATCTTACCATCTACTAAGAGCAAATATACGACCAAATTTTTCTGCATGCTGGTTGAATAAAATATACAATAAGTATATATATACTAAGGACGAATGAGATGAACGAACACGAAATTTCATCCCACCGTCTGTTTTATGAATGCAAGAGTATAATGCGGAGAAATTTGAGCCATTCATGAAACAGACGGTGGGATGGAATTTCGTGTTCGTCCATATCATTCGTCCTTAGTATTGTCACAGCTGTGACTCATGCCATGCCATTTCTTTTTGCTTTTCTTATGTTTTGTTCCTAAATGCATCTTACCATCTACTAAGAGAGAATATACGACCACGTTTTTCTACATGCTGATTGAATAAAAGTTACCATATAATTTAAACAAATAGTCATAATTTTGACGTTTCAAAATTTCAGTCGCAGCTTCCTAAAACAATTTCAACCTAACTTATAAGTCAAACTCCATATGTTCCTTTTGGCAGATGTTACTTATATAACAATTTATTTGTATACATCTTACTTGATGAGGAGATTATAAAAAAATCTAAATAATGCCTCACGGGCATGGTTTTGAAACCTGGACCGGACCGGCCAGTTCAACCGGTTCGATCAGTGACCCGTGGGCTATCCGGTCCGGGTGACCCCTAAAAATCAGTCCCCAATTGAACCTGTGCGAACCGATCAATTGACCGATTAAGCCGGGACTGGTCGAATCGGTTGGCCACTGGTTCAATGAATTTTTTAATTTTTAATTTTTGCTTTTTTTCTTTCTAAAACGTTGATGTGTTTTTTGATTCTTTCAAAAGTAAAACCCACATTTTCTCCAGAAATCTAACAGAAGTATAGAAATTTATATTATTTGGTATTTTTTCTATTTATTTAATATTACTAATATTATATATAATTAAATATAATTATTGCGTAATTATGATATCACACCGATTCGACCGGTGGTCGAATCAGTAGAACTGGTGACCAATAAGGCCTCCGGTTCGATGTCTGGTCCGGGTTTGAAAACCTTGCTCACAGGTGTCGCATGTTAAGTCACACCTGTGAGAAGGTCTGTGACTTAACATGTCACACCCGTGCATGCATGCCATTTTTTTTTTTTTTGCTTTTCTTACGTTTTGTTCATAAATGCATCTTATACCATCTACTAAGAGCGAATATATGACCACTTTTTTCTGCATGCTGGTTGAATAAAATATACAATATAATTTAAACAAATAGTCATAATTTTGATGTTTTGAAATTTCAATAGCAGCTTCCTAAACAAATTTCAACCAAACTTATAAGTTAGACTCCATATGTTCCTTTTGGCAGATGTTACTTATATAACAATTCATTTGCACACATCTTAATTGATGAGGAGATTATAAAAAAATCTAAAAAATGCCTCACGGGTGTCACATGTTAAGTCACACCCGTGAGCCCCCTCAAACCTTCTCGTAGGTCTGACTTAACATGTCACACCCGTGACATACAACAGTATTATTAAATATTTTATACAACTATTAAGTATGACTGCCAATATTTATTTTTTCCTGACGTTCTCAATGCTTGTCGTCCTCCTCTTCTTGCTTCACTCTCTGGTGAATGCTATCGCCTGTAACCAAATAAAAAAAAAACCAACTTCCTGCAACACAAATTAATGTAGTAGTGGAAAGTAGGGATCGTTCCCACGAGGAATTCAGACGTTAGTAGTTACTCAATAAAAGGGGGGGTTTGTAATTGTGAATTAAACAGAATTTAATTGGAAATTGAAATTGAAAAATAACTAAAAACAAAATAATGAGAATTT
>JAOQMQ010000008.1:18448552-18460508 GCA_027563845.1 Erythroxylum subrotundum
TTCCTTTACACATAATTAATCATGAACAACTTCTCGTTTAATAGTCCTAACTTACAGAAAATTTCGGGGTCCAACAAAGCTACTACACCCACCCAACAGTATTGGCTCTCCAAGTTATTGGGATATAATTTTCTGATTGAATACAAACCAGGTCGCACCAATAGAGCAGTTGACACTCTTTCCCATCGTGAGGAGGAATATGAAATTTTGGTTTTGTCTGGACCACTTTCGGCGGACTGGGCTGAGATCACTAAAGAGGTTCAGGCTGATGCATTTTTGGGTTCTGTTATACAGGATTTACAAATGGCTACCAGGGAGCATCCGAATTTTTATTTAGTTCATAGTCGGTTGTATTATAAAGGGTGGTTGGCAATTCCATCTACTTCGTCTTGGGTCCCTAAATTGATTTCTGAATTTCACGCTACTCCAACAGGTGGGCACTCTGGGGCTTATCGCACTTATCGACGAATCGCCACAAATTTCTACTGGAAGGGGATGATGGGAACAGTTCAGAAATTTGTGGCAGCGTGCTTGATTTGTCAACGTAGTAAATATGAGGCATAATCCCCAGCAGGACTTCTACAACCATTACCTATTCCTAAACATATTTGGGAAGACATTTCTCTTGACTTTGTTACAGGGCTACCTAGATCACAAGGTGTTGATTGCATCTTTGTTATTGTGGATCGTTTTTCCAAGTATGGCCACTTCCTCCCATTGCGTCATCCGTTTACAGCAAAATCGATGGCTGAAGTTTTTACTAGAGAAGTGGTCCGTTTGCATGGAATTCCTAAAACTATAATCAGCGACAGGGATCCTCTCTTCTTGAGCACGTTTTGGAGCGAGCTATTTCGGTTGCAAGGTACCCACCTCAAATTCAGCACTGCCTACCATCCACAAATAGATGGCCAGACAGAGGTACTAAATCGTTGCTTAGAATCATATTTACGATGTTTTTCTTCAGAGCAACCTAGAGGTTGGGCCAAATGGTTATGCTGGGCAGAATATTGGAATAATACGAGTTTCCAAAGCGCCATTAAGAAGAGTCCATTTGAAGTCCTTTATGGGAGGGCACCTCCAGTTTTGCACTGTTATTTGCCGGGTGAAACTTGAGCTGAATCGGTAGCCCAAAACCTTCAAGACCGAGACGAGATCCTCAGGCAACTTCAGTTCAATCTCCACCGGGTTCAACAGTTGATGATTAAGTATACAAACCGTCATAGGAGAGATGTTCAATTCTCTGTGGGGGATAAGGTTTTTTCTGAAACTTCGTCCCCATCTCCAAAATTCGGTAAGTTCTCGAATCTGTTTTAAGTTGGCAGCGAGGTACTATGGGCCATTTGAAGTGCTGGGAAAAATTGGTGCTGTGGCTTATAAATTAAAGCTTCCTTCTACTTGTCGCATCCACCCGATGTTTCACATGTCACAACTGAAACGAGTTATTGGAAGTCATCCGGTGTTGCCTAATTTACCAGATACCCTTGTAGTGGAAGAAGGGCCACTCATCGAACCTGACAAAATTCTTCAACGCCGTTGTATTCAAACATTAGGTCACTCTATTCAACAGGTCTTGGTGTAGTGGAAAGGCCAAACTCCTGATGAGGCTACTTGGCTCGATGAGACTGACTTGAGGGGACAATTTCCTTATTTCAACCTTGGGGACAAGGTTGCTTCTCAAGAGGGTGGCAGCGATAAAAAAGAAGAGGCAGGCCCACGACCATTTCAAGTATATTCTAGAAGGAATAAAGGTGTAGAGGGAAAAGGACAGCAATCGGTTATGTGACAAAAAAGGACAAAAGGACAAGCAATCGGTTATAGGGGAAAGGTTGTAAGAGGTATATAAGGGGGTAGTTATGACAGATGAGGGTAGCAATCAAGTATAGACTGATTGGGCAGAATTTTCTCTGCAGTGGGATACTATCCTGGGGGCTGTTCGCAGTCATTGTCTTCTTATTTTCATTCTTGGGACTTTGTTACTAATTGAGTTGTATTGGATATTGGGTGTTAAAAATCACCAGTTACAGAAGTAATACATTTTACGTTCAGCTCCTTCAATCTATTTGTTTGTGTTCTTTTCTCTACCAACATTTAATATTCTTCCAAGCTCTTTGTTATATTTTATCCAGTACCTATTCTCTGGTTGATGCAAATTAAAAACATACTAGAGTGTATTAGGATTCTAAGTGGTTTGGGAATTTCTCTCACTGCTCCAAAGGAATATAATGGGTTATCGAATCTTCAGAGAGGGTTGCATCAATAATAATTAAACAATGTAGTGGGGGCGTTTCTTCTCCAAAGATAGCAATCTAATGTCCTTCGACTTAGGCTATCCTAAACTTGACTCTGCTTAATTATTGTCTTTGGATGAGAAGTGGTTATTGTGACTTTTTGTTGTCTTCCTAAATTAATATTGTTTCCTAGTTGCAGTTTTTGGTGTTGTTTATCATCAGTTTTTTTTTACTAATTTAGATGTTAACTTGCTAGTTTGAACATAGTTGCTCTTTTTTTTTTGGAAAAAGAATATATATTTTATACTATAGTTGAAACTATATCAACATTATCATGGCTGAAGGCTGGCAATCATATTTACATATGACAAAAGATCGCTAAGTGTGAAAGAGCATTCGTCAACAAGAAAGGAACAAAAATACAGCTATAGACACCATTTATGCTTTACTTCCACAAAAAGGTTGTGTTGAATATCATGAGCTACTATGCAAGCTCTAATTTGGTTAACAATGCGCTCCACTAGTTGGTGTTTCTCAAGTTTTTCTCTAGTGAATTGTCTCTGATTTCGTTCTCTCCAAATATTATATATGGTAATAGTGCAAGTTGCTTTAAAAAGAGAGGAATTAGGCCTATAAATCTTGGCATTCTTGACAATCCAATTGAGCACTTGCTCCCATTGATATCCACTGTTATGATGTGGTAACAGATCAAGAATTCTGCGCCATAGGGATTTGGAGAATCTACATTGGAAGAAGATATGCTCACAGTCTTCCAAAGCTAGGTTGCATAAAAGACAAGTCATCATTACTACCATGCCATTGGTTCTTTTTTCTAAGTCTATTTTTAATAACAAGCCAAGTAATAAAAGCTGCCTTAGGACATATAGAGTTTTTCTATAAGATGTCAACCCAAGGAACACCCAATTATAATTAATGAACAACTTATAGCAAGATTTGTTAGAGAAATGACCATTGAAATTCAAATTCCATATGATTCCATATGAGGTGCTAAAAGTCATTGGATTGAATTAAAGGACTAATATTTAACCAATTATCAAACCAAATTCATGTCCTTCTCCATCACCAATATGATGCTTAATATAAGGATACATAAGGCTCCATAGCTTTATGACTTGCTTAAGAATCCATAAGCCAGCTCTAGAAAAGTCAATTTGCCATATGTTTGTATGCTTCAGATAAGATTCATGTATCCATTTGATCCAGAGGGCTCTATGATCAATAATTAATCACCAAATTTGTTTACTCATTAACACCTTTTGCATATTGGAGATGGAAGTAATACCAAGGCCTCTAAATTTCTTTGGTATAGTAACCTCACACCATTTGAGTTTGGCTTTCTTGGAATCGTTAAGCTTCCCAGCCCATAGGAATTTTTTTGTAACTCTGTCCATCTCTTTTATGGTTCTTCTTGGAAGAGCAACATAAGAGGTCCACTGAATATGCATACTTGAGAACATAAATGATAAGTGTAAGTCCATCAACATAAGATAAGAACCGATTCTGCCATGCTAGCACTTTAGATTTTATCCTTTCAATAATTGGTAGGCAGTCAACATATTTCCATTTAGCATGTGACAGGAATGCCCAAACAGAAAAAAAAGGAAAAGTCTGAATATCCAACCCAGTGAGAGTTTTTATAACAATTGGATTATTCACGTCAGCGGATATATAAAGGTGGATCTTTGCAGGTTGAGTTTCAATCCTAACCAGCTAGCAAAAATATCTAGTACTTGCATTAACATGGTAACAATACAAGGGTCAGCTCCTCACAACAAGATCAGGTCATCCGTATATGTAAGGTGTGTCAAATTAACAGCTCGACATTGAGAGTGAAATTTAAAACTACCATTACAGAGGACAATGATGTTTAAGAGCCGTGAAAGTCACTCCATAGCAATGGTAAATAGATAGGGAGATAAAGGGTCCCCTTGTCTGATTCTCTTAGAGGTTTTAAACATCCTTGAAGGTACACCGTTAACAAGCACACTAAAAGTAGGAGATTGAGTACAAGCAAGTATCCATTTTATGAATTGAGCTGGCAAATCTACAGCCTCCAGAGAGAACTAAATATATCTCTAAATGATCATATCAAATGCCTTTAAAAAATTGATTTTGATTAAACAATTGTTGATCCTTTTCCCTGAAGTATAACCCTTCAATAACTCTTAAATTAACAGCCCTTTATCACCAAGATATCTATCCAAGAGGAATGCACTTTGAGCAGGATTAACTATGCCAGAAGTAGCCAACTTGAGTCTTTCAAGATTTTTGACTTAAATTCTAGTGGTCCTCAGTTTGCGTGGTCTAATAAACAATTAGGCGACTCCTTCAAAGCTCGAAAATTAGATAGGACGCTTATCAACTTAGCTTGGAGCCTCTGTTTCCCTTCTTCTCACTGTGTCATTTTGAACCCTCATATATCCGATCACTCTCTTTTAGTGGTGAAGTCGATAGGGATCTTATAGAAGCTTTCTTCCCCCTTCAATTTCTTCAATTTCCTAGTTGCTCATCCCAACTTCCTACAGACTGTTGAGGTAGCTTGGGCCTCTCCAGTAATCGGAACTCCTTTGTTTAGGGTGGTGATCAAACTGAAGTTAGTCAAGAGAGCCCTCAAAACCATGAACTCGAGTCAGATTGGTAATCTCCATGCTAGAGTAGAGAGTAATTAGGCCAATGTCAATCTCATTCAGGATCAGTTGAAGTCCTCCCTAAACTCTCCACTCCTGCTGGCTAGGGAAATAGAAGCTATTAGAAAGCTCTATAGATCTCTTACGGATCATGAATCGTTCTATAGACAATCCTCTAGGATCCGCTGGCTTCGTGAAGGAGATCGGAATACCAAATTTTTTCGTAATTCTCTCCTTGCCCATAGGAACAGAAATTCCATCCATAGTCTCAAAGTAGGAAATGGCATCAGGGTTGTGGGTCTTCCCGAAATTCAGACTCAATTTCTAGCCTACTTTAAGAGTACCATTGGGGCTACTAAGAATCTCCATTCCTCCAAGGAGTTTGTTGCTCCTCTTTTTCACTCTCCTCTCGAGGACAGTCATTCAAATGCACTTATTGCAGAAGTCTCCCCTCAAGAAATTCGAGAGGCCTTTCACTCTATTAACCCCAATAAGGCCCCAGGCCCTGATGGGTTTAATGGGTTCTTTTATTAGCACACTTGGCCTATTATAGGGGATGAAGTTATGGGAGCTATTCAAAACTTTTTTCTCCATGGCAAACTACTCAAGGACCTCAATTCCACTTTCATTTCCCTTATTCCTAAAAAAACTCATCCCTCCTCTATCCTAGACTTTCGGCCTATTTCCTGTTGCAACATGCTTTATAAGGTTATAGCTAAAATTTTAGCAAATAGGCTCAGTCACATTCTCCCACACCTAGTTAGTCCTAATCAAAGTGCCTTTATCAAGAATCGCCGAATAGGGGACAACATTCTTTTAGCACATGAGATCTTTAGGAACTATCACATTTCCAACAATCATAAGCGGTGTGCCATCAAAGTGGATCTCCAAAAAGCCTATGACTCTATCCATTAGGACTTTCTTCTTAATACTCTTGAAGCAATAGGACTTCCGTTGAGGTTCATTGAGTGGATCAAAGAATGTATTACCACCCCTTCTTATTTCATTTTGGTAAATGGGTCCCCTACTCAATTTTCAAAGGCAAATCTGGTTTAAGACAGGGAGACCCGCTATCGCCCTTCCTCTTCATTCTCTGTATGGAAGTTTTTTCTAGGAATTTGAGAGTACATTCAAAGAATTCTCCTCAGTTCAAATACCATTGGAGATGTCAAGGACTAAAAATCAATCATCTTCTTTTTGTGAATGATCTCTTAATGTTTTGTCATGCGAACTTGTTTTCAGCTCAACTTTTACTTGACTCCTTGTGCACATTCTCTATGTTTTCTGGTATGGACATGAATACTTCCAATAGTCATTTTTACTTATCCCCAGATGCTAGCTATCTAAGCCATAAGATGAAATTTGTTTCTGGTCTACAGCAAGGTTCTCTCCCTTTTCAGTATTTAGGGGTTCCTCTCATTACAGGTCGTCTCACTAGGCGGGATTGTGCTTCTCTACGAGAAAGAATTGACAATAGGATCAATCGTTGGACTCATAAGAGTCTTTCTTATGTGGGTAGACTTCAATTGGTCATTTTTGTCCTCTCTACCTTCCATGTTTATTGGTCTTCACATTTTATTCTTCCCTTTTCCATCCTGAAGGACATAGAGGCTAAGCTTAGGAATTTTTTATGGGCGGGTAAGGCGGCATCTAAAACGCCGGTAAAGGTTAAATGGAGTGATATCTGTCGTCCAAAGAGGGAAGGGGGTTTAGGAGTTAAGTATTTGACTACTTGGAACCAAGTTTTGTTAGGCAAAAGGATTTGGAATTTGTTTGAAGATAAGGAAGCTTTATGGGTTAAGTGGGTACATACAATTGTTCTGAGGAGGTAAAATTTTTGGAGTGCTTAACCTACTTATACTAGTTCTTGGAGTTGGCGTAAGCTTTTATCAGTGAGGGATAAGTTGTGTCCTCAATTGAGATTTAGGATTGGAAATGGTTTATCTACTCTTTTCTGGCAGGATCTTTGACACCCATGAGGTATACTGAGGACCTTGACTACACCAAGAGCAATCAATGGTTCAGAGCTCCCACTCTCAGCTCGGGTGACCGAAGTCATACTTAATGATAATTAGCGATTGAATGAGGTTTCTATGGACATCATAAGGCACCTTAACCCACCCGGGTATATCCCTAATACCTCCCTACCCGACTGTCTGGAATGTTTAGCTAGCCCCACTAAAAGATATACCAATGTTTCAGCCTACCAACTCTTACGCCCCCTTACCGGATGTTCCTTGGTACAAGCTGGTCTGGTCCAAATATTCTAAACCTTGATGCTCCTTTACCTTATGGCTAGCCTTCCTACAAAAGTTGCAAACTAGGGACAAACTACCCTACCTATACACCCCTAATCACTGCTCTCTGTGCATCGCTGCTAATGAATCCATAGACCACTTATTCTTTGACTGCCCATTTTCTAAAACAATTTGGGACCAATGCCTCACCCACTTCCATTTGCCTATCCTTAATCAGCCTAACCTTTCAACAATCCCCTCTTGGTATAGCAGTGCTTCCAGTACTGGGCTTTCGGCATTATCTTATTTCCCTCTCATACTATCCACGACCGTGTACCGAATATGGACTGAACGTAATGCTAAAACCTTCAAGAATGAAGCCATGGATGTGGAGCGAGTATATCTTGGGGTAATCTCCCACGTTAGGGAGCATCTCAGTCTATTCACTAAGGTGAGTTAATTATTTTAAGGTTGGTTTTCACTAACTTGCAATTTGGGTTCCCAGTTTATCCGCGGACAGATTCGAAGGATCAAAACTGTCTCTTCCTCGTGGTAATCAACGCTATGCTATCAAAGGTTCCTCTAGTTGTCTCCGATGAAGACCGGCTATGGGGGTTCATAATGCTTCCAATTCCTTATCTCTTTGGGTTGTCTTTGGTGCTTTGAGTGTCAGCTAGCTTAGTCGCTCCTATTATTTCCTCTTTGGTTTGAGTCTGTTTATTGATGCAGGCAGTTTCAAGAGTCGTGATTGGTTTGTAGTGTGGCTTGTTGCGATGTACTAGTTTATTGTGTCCTCCGAGGCATCTATGTTAGAACTTCTTATACATATCTTGGTTTAATTTATTAATTTTTCTGAATTATTAAAAAAAAAGGCTTGAAGTCTTTAAATAGTAAGCCTGAAAATTTTGATGGGATAACTCTTTGTGTTGGCAACAACAAATGAGATTTTGGATTACTGAATTACGCTTGTATTATGGGATTTAAAATGGTTTTAAGGAAAACAGTGAAAATTTAGGTTCTTTTACTAGAGGACCTCCTATTAAGGAAATTACTCCTACTCAAGAAGATGATCTTGGTGATAAGGATATTTTGTGTCATGTTTGTATATTGAGTGCTTTGTCTGATAATGCTTATTGTGTTTTTTGTGGCACAAAATTGCTATTGATTTGTGGAAAACACTTGATTATCGTTATACTACTACTGAAAAATGTCTAAAAAGAGTCTTTATTAATGATTGGTTGGATTTTCAAATGGTTGATGAAAAAAGTGATTTGACCAATTGAATGAATTTGAAAACTTGATTTATAAGTTGAAGATTAAAGGTATTAAACAAAGCTCGGTTGTTTATATTTCTTCCTTGATTAAAAAATTGTCTCATTTATGGGAAGATTTTGATTGAGGTTTAAAGCAAAAACCATAAAACTTTTCTCTGAGGATTTGTTTGTTGCTTTGAGAATTAAGAATAAACATCGCTCTTCTCAACATACTCAAAAATACGAATTTCATGCTAAGGCTCTTCTTATTAAGAATTCTTATAGACCAAAGTCTTCTAGTTTTAAGAAAAATGGCTCTAAACAGTCTACTAGTGAGACTAATAATAAGATCAATGGAAAGAAACCCGAAGAAAATAGAAGTCATTGCCTTTGTTGGGTATGTGGGAGGACAAACCATATTGCCAATAATTGCTTTCATCACAATAGCCGCAAAAAGGGTCAAAGTCATAGCTTCCTCCAAACCTTAAGCTGATGTGGTGACTGTGGGGGCCAAGTCTAATTCTTTAGCTGACTCGTATAGCCCTGACTTAGATGCAATTTTTAGCAAAAATGATTGGTTTATAGACTTAGGGGCGAATTTTCACATGTATGATCATAAAAATTTGTTTTCGACATACTAAGTTTTGGGCACAAGATTTGCAAGCATAGGGAATAAGAAGGTGGCTCGAGTTTTAGAAGAAGGCCAAGTCAAGTTAGAGTTATCGTCTAAAAAAGTCCTAACTTTATATTGTGTCTACCATATTCAAGATATTAGGAAAAATCTGATTAGGGCTTCTTTGTTAATTCTTAGTGGTTATAAAGTTATTTTGGAGTCCAATAAAGTTGTAATTACTAAACATAGTTTGTTTATTAGTAAAGGTTTTTATATTGGATGGTTTATTTAGATTGAGTGTAATGCCTTCTTTTAGTAATAAAATTTCACGTTCATCTTCTTATCCATTACTAGTGTTAAATGTTGTGATACTTGGCATAGTAGACTTAATCATGTTAATAAAAATACTATAAAAAGAATGATGTCTTTAGATCTCATTCCTAAATCTAGCATTAATGTGAAAGATAGATGTCAAATTTGTGTACAAGCCAAAGAACCATGGAAGCCTTTTAAGTCTCAAAATAAACTAAGCTACTTGAGTTGATTCATGGTGATGTTTGTGGAAGTGGCTATATTTTGACACATAGTGGTCAACAATATTTTATTAAATTTATTGATAATTTTTCTAAATTTTGCTATGTCTATTTAGCTAGTGCTAAGAGTGACTTGTTTGATAAGTTTAAGATTTATAAAGCTGAGGTTGAAAATTAAGTTGAAAGAATGATTAAAATCTTATGCTCTAATTGAGATGGTGAGTATGCTCTTATTGATATGAAAGATTTTTGTGCTTATGATAAATGTTTAATGGACTATGTTTTTATTCCCATATTTAGTGTGTTTGGCTTGATTATTTGAGAGTTTTTATTGTTTTTAGTACTTATTTTATTTCTAGTGTGTTTTTAGGTTTCAATTGTCTTCATGTCTTCATGGATCAAATGGAGAAGAATTAAGGTGAAATTGGGATGAAAATAGAATAATTAGAGCTATTTTAAAGATACATGCCCATGTAAGTAACATACACGACCATTTAAGGGACCATGTAAGTTACCATAAATGTGTAAAGCCTTAAAGATGTTTTTTTTCATGTGAGGATACATGCCCTTAAGTTATACACACGATCATGTCCTATGCTCGTGTAAGATTTGAAAAATATGTAAATTCATGATTTTAAAGTATTTTTAAGGTACACGGTCACTGACACAACTGTGTATATTCTAGAACCCTAATTTTTCACTATAAAAGGAAATTATAAAGAGAGGATGTAGAAGTAAACATCAGAGTTGGAGTTATAGTTAAAAGTAGACACAATTATGAACTTAAGACAATGAAAACATGAAGATTATTTCAAAGATTTGATAGAGAATAACTTTCCATCAAAGTTTCAAAGGGATTACTTTAGAGAAAAAGGGGATATATATATATCTCATGGGTTCTTTTCATTTTAATTATTCTTCTGAAATTTTAATGTTTGTTTTATTTTCTATGTTTATGAACTTAGTTTGTTTAATGTCTAGGTGTAACATCCCGTTCCCAAATTAAGAGTTAGAATCCAAAAATACAGTACATATGAGATCAATGAGAGATTAAGAAAAATGCATTTTCATGCTCATGCATATTGTTAGCATACACGCACGTGAATCTTAATTTTTGCACACATTAAGGTGACTGTATATGCATTCATTGACAATTGTAGGGTATAATTGATTTATATATGTGACATGTGATTCTTATTGAGAATTGTGAATTAATTGTATTAAAAATCGATGTGAGGAATATATGTATTGATTTAGAATTTTGGTGAATTTTGGGAAAAATTTCCGAAGATGTTGAATATTATTAGACTAGAAAAAATGTCATTTGGCGAGTAAATTGATGGAAGGAAATAGAAATGAAAAACTAAAGATGTTGGAGAATTGTTAAAAATGATTTTAGAAATTATTGAGAAAATGACTTTGAAAATTTGGAGATGGTTGAACTAGCTTAATAAGAGAAACTAGTTTGAAGCATTAGGAATTGGACCAATAGATAAGTGACATGTGTCACTTATCTTGTTTAAGTTGTACTATACAATTCTATTTGAAAGACCCAGTTACTGTGTGGATCTTGTCTCTTCTTCTAGATTTTTCTTTATCTTCTGGAAGCTTCATTCTTTCAGAAAAATCTCTCACCCTCACAAAGAAAGTTTTGCTCTCACTTTTCACTCACCATCTCTTTTTGTTATCTTCTTCACTATAACCGAAATACCTAACCCTATAACTCTTGACTATTGATGATTGGGTATTATTGGAAAGCTAGGGTTCATGTGATCAAGAAGGTTATGGAGCTATAGACAAGTAAGCATTTTAATGGTTTTTCATTATTGCATAAGATGAAACATGCATCATGTTAGTTATACGTTGAAGTTATAAAATGAAAATGTACATGTGCTGAAAACGTAAGTGAAAAACTAGAGTATACAACATGTGTTGATTTTTCAGATTTGATGATAAAAATGTTATGAGATGGTGTTAAAATGATTTTTGGAGTTGAAAGATCTTAGAAAACATGTATAACTAGGTGCAGAAACTTTTTGAAGAAAACATAAATGGAGGACTTTGTTTTCACTGTGTGTGTATATATATATATATGCATATACATGAGTTTTGAGCATTTTAGAGATAAACAAAAGAATGAATTTAGAGTGGAAGAATAGTTGTAAGATGATGTTCTGAGATGAGAATGAATGATTTAAAATGAAAGTTTGAGGAAGAAGTGAAGAAAATACAGAAGCTGAAAATGTGAAAATAATATGCGTGAGTGTGATTTTCTGTTTTTGATGATTATGAAAAATGATAGATTTTGATTTGGTTGTGATAAGTTGAGCTGAAATGAAATAGGAATGAAGAGGAAATAAGCTAGAAGTGATAGAGTAAGCAAAAGGGATGAATTAAGATGAAAATGATGATGAAGAGTGCTAGAAAATGTACAGATGCAGTGT
>JAOQMQ010000008.1:18481017-18497649 GCA_027563845.1 Erythroxylum subrotundum
TGGTTTCCCTTAATTGTGGTTCGTTTTATTGTCGGGTTGGGTCTACTATGCCTTGTGTGGGTCCGAATGTTGGGCCTTGGAGACGGGGTCCAACACTTTATCAATCAACTGTTATCATCATCGCATTATCAACCAATCTTAATACCTCAAGAAGACCAATTTCTATCGGTCTTACAAGGTCATAATGTTCTAATTACCAAATCTCTCAGGTGTGTATCATCAAAGTCACCCCATTTTATCCACAGATTTATCTCTGACAATACACCAATTTATATCTTACACAACTGATACTTTGATCTCAATTGATCATAGGCAACATCTCTCTCTTTATCAAATATACTAACACCAATTTTTAATCTAGTTTTCCATAATTTACCTCTTCTGATGCTATATAATTTCATAATGAATCAACCACCATATTAAGTGCATCAACTCTTCTCTCCTTAATCGAACAACCACTTCAGTTCCAAATTCTTCTTCTTAAGATCATAACAATTTCTGTTTTCATTACATTCCATTTGTACACTTTAATCTCATCATTTCCACTTATATCCTTATCTTCCTCAAACAATCCATGATCATACATTTACATCTATATCATATTCAGGGATATATCACCACAATGCAATACACTGCATCCCCCACCATAATTACATTGAATCATTATTTGTCATATTTACCCATATACTATTTCTCATTTCTATTAATCCAATGAAAGATTATCATTTTGCTCACTAATTCGATCAACTCAAACTTTTAACAATTGCTCTTGCGTGTGACTCGTACATATGCGACTCAGACTAAGGATCAACCACTGCTGCATGCTAAGACATGTTCCCAATGCATGTACCTTGAGACATAATTTGAAAAATGCCCATGTAAGATAGTAATTATGGGCTCTAATACCACATATGTGAGGTCAACCTTGATTCTAGAATCCGGCTCTTGTGAAATCATGAAACGTGAGTGAATTCCTATGAACTCTCTTTAACAATCATCGATTCATCTTCTTGCTCTGATACCACACATGTTGGATCCCATTTTCGGAACCCAACTCTTACTCTGATACCATACATGTTGGACCCCACTTCCGGAACCCAACTCTTGAGTCATAAAAAGTGATCTTCATTACTACTTCTTATTTTCATATTTCTAACATCCTTCGGACTCATGAAACGTGCGCATATTATTCTGTAGGTTTATTTCATTTGACCCTCATTATCCATCACCAGTTCAACTTCACTCTCATAACATCCCAAAAATTTCCTCACAATTTGTTCAATGGCATGCACACACAAATCAGTCACCATACTCAAACTCATTTCTCCTATTTCGGAACACAGTTTGGAAAACTTCAAACCAGAATTTCAATTCGACTTCTTCAGAACATTTGTTTCCCATTTTCTTAAGTTTCTAATGATACCAAAAATCATTCAATTTGGTTTAGTAGTCTGCAAGTTATACCCTAAACATTTACAAACTATTATTATACTGAACAGTACACTATACTCAACTTCCATTGAGAAAGTGAAGGTCTTAGGGACTGAATTAACACTTTATTTCTTCAGAACATTTGTATCCCTAAGTCTCTAATTTATTTAGAGACAAGAATCATCTTATTTTGAGCTCTACAGATCAAGAAATAATCAAAATACCAAAGTATGTTTAGTAACATAATCAATTCATGCTCTTCCATCGATTCCCTCACTTCCTTTCCATAAATATTTTTCAAATGAACCCCAAAGGCTACCAATTTTTATGGGAAGATATCAAAATGTCTTATAAATCTATTTCTTAAAGAATCACCTCATTTAGAGGTCGGATCATAAAGTTATGGCCAAAAGAATCCAACATGTTTATACCCTCAATCATATTGTACCTAACTTGGAGAAATTACCATAACTTTCAATATAAATATTGGATTGAGTTCGTTCTTAGACTGTTTAAAGGATGACTTCTAGATCTACAACTGTTATGAAGAGCACAAAGCAAGAGTCGGCCTTTAAAAGGGTCAAAATTGCAATTTACTGCAAGTGTACAGGATATGTCCGTTAAACCAACATACACGAGGTTAGGGGATGTCCATTAAACGGACGTAGGGGTTCCCCAAACCCCTCCAAAGCCTCTCCAATGCTTCCTACATCCAATCTAACATCACGTTCACTCATAATCTTCCAAAATTCAACTCTTCTAGTGCAAAATCACTTCATATCAATTAAAACACAAAAATTATATCATAAAACTCTCAATTCTCAACCCATTGGATTCATCAAAACCACACATTCTCATCATTTACCATAGTTGTCCTGTGCATACATTCCATGTAGCATCACATCTTGTAAAGATCATATCTTTTCACTCTGGTATCTAAAAATTTCAAACTTTTTATCGTTGGAGGGCTAGAAGGGTCATCTATAACTTCCAAGAAGACAATTTTGACCCGTTCTACCTAGATTATTCCAGATTTTTCCTGAAGTCAGTTCACAAAATTTACCCTTATGAAAAACTTGAAATTTGTCCCAAATTCACTTCCCCTCATGCAAAATCATTCTTATCCAATCATAATTCCTATTTTCTTTTCCATAACATCTCACTTATGTATATATATATATATAACAATTCATGTTCAAAATCATGAACTCAAGTTGATAACTTCTTCAAGTGTACTTAATTCTAACTTAACCTCATCCTTAATTAATTCATTTTCCAACTCCACCTCATCCATACATAAATTCACATTTCAAATCCATACACAAATCCATATTTAATTAACATCATAAATTAAGAGTTTTACAAGTCAATGGGCATTTTGAGCCACAATACAATATTTCGCAAAATCCCAAAATACATAAAATACTTGAACTATAATTACTCAACATACGACTACAGCCTTGTTTTACATAAATTATTCCAAAACAAAACAAAGCATGCAAATCCGGAGTAATGCCTTGACTCTCTTTCACTTTATCTCTTGCTCATCACCTAGAGATGGGACGGAAATGGGGGTGAGCTTAAAAAGCTTATGGGTAACAATTTTATAACGAATAACAAGCAAAACTATTCAAAAAGTTAATTGTCATAGAAAATTCTTATTGAGTCATAAAACATATGTTTCTCAAAATTCTTGTCAAGTAATCAAAATCACAAACAACACAATTTATGCATTTTTCAACTTATTTGCAAATCATAAACAGATAAGCACATCAGAATGGTTTGGGTAGATCCATAAACATGATGAACTACGCAATTCCACGTAATGGTCTTGTGTAGTCGTAAACTTAAGGGAGTCCATGAAGGAGCTTCGTACCATTAGCGGGCTGGCGGGAGAAGCCTTTAACTTGATCAACGTGCACGTGACATTCTTGAATGGACTACACCAAACCCACATAACATGTAATTCATGAACTGAAAATATTTTACCCAAATGGCACATTTTTGGAAACTTGTCTTTCATGAGCATGACATATTTCATATGCATTTCTATCATCATTTTATATTTCATCATCAAAATTCATACACCAAAACATGTAGCACTTTCACAAATCATTCAAAAGCAATAAAGGCAACATTTATGAAGTAATTGAAATCATTTTACTTTCTTGATTTGGACAAAAACATCAATGGCTCATTATTCAATTATAAACATGAAGCCCACCTTGATTTTCTTGCTTGAAACTTTGCTAAAAAATGTCTCTCCCCTTGCTCTCCTTACCTCTCTTGATTTCCTTCATCAAAGCAAAATCTCCCATTCAATAGGAATTCCAATTGGAGAACCCATAAGACATATTCACTAAAATTGATCATAGAATTCTAAAACCCATACATTTCTTAAGCTATATGAACCAAAACCCTTCCAAAACTCCAACAAATAAAAAATGCTCTTACCTTGATTCTTCACAAATGGAGAGTTTCTTGGCTTGAATGAGAGCTCTAATCCTCCTCTTCCTATTTTCCTTCTTAAACAACTTCAAAATCACTCTTGAAGGCTTAGAAAAATTAAACCTTAGCTCACTTCTTTCTTTTCTCTCCTTCTCTCTCTTTTTCGTGCTTCTCTCTTCTCTCCTTTCTCTCATTCATGTTTTTGGCTTCTTTCAATTGCAAGACACTCTTTTCTTCTTCCTTTTTATACCATTAATGATTGAACAATGTCCATTTTATCCTTACTTATATGCCTTGTAACTTAAATGCGTAAATGACTTGCCAATTTTGCCCCTCATGCAATCTTGCCACCTTAACACTATAATTCAATTAACCTATGTCATATAATCTTACTCACATTAACATGCTAATTAACTCCACAAAATAAAATAATTAATCTATCAAGACCTCAAAATTTATTTAAATCATTCTTAACTTCAATGAACAAAATTCGGGGGCCATCAGAAATCCTCTAATAATAACTAAGGAGTTATAATGCTCTTCTTAATGTCTATCAAATCTTCCCACAAATCATATCTTTTAAAGGCAAAGTTAAATCCATAAATTAATATTACAGAAAGAGGTTTTGTGCTATTGATTACTTCTACTAGAAGATGAATGAGCTTGTTTGAATACCTAACATTAATAATCATGAAGAAGGTTAGACGCAAAGTAATTACTATTCTTCTATTAATGTGGTACTGATGGTACAACAGTTTGGTCCAAGTTTTCCCATAAAACCATGTGCCTCCTTTGAGATTGCTTTCCTTGAGTTTTGTTTCTAGCAGGTCTATTAATATTGGCTTCTTCTCCTTCAAAAGATAAAAAATCAATCGCCATTTTTTAGAGGAATTGATACACCTCCAATTTCCATGCCAAAATGGACTTTGATTTCATTTCTTTAGGCTACTTTAAGCTTTGTTTTTGCTTCATAATTTCCTTTTAATTGTATATGTGAACTCCTATTCTAAATTTATAGTTATTGCTTCATCTTTAGAGTTTAAAGCTATTTGAGTATCTTCAGTTCAAAAAATTTGGTTCTCTTTGGTAGTTTCTTTGATTATTTTCTCCTTATTCTCATTTAATTATTCATCCACGTCCTTTTGGTTCTAAAGGGAACTCTTTGAGTTGTTGTCTTTTTACATAGGAGATTAATCTTTAATTAGGTATGGTTAAGCTGGTTAAGCTTCTTTAAGTTGATTCCCTTTTATATATTTCCTTATTAAGCTTCATAATTGGTTTTAGTTGTTAGTTCCTTATATTTTCTTGTATTAGAAAGGTTACTAGTATCCTTGAATATGTGTTTCTCCTTCTACTTAGATTGTTTTTATTGGTAGGAGATAGAAATTTTAGATTCACTTATTGAGCCAGCCTCCTCAAACCTCTTCAGCTTTAAGGTCTCAAAGAGCTCCTTATTAATTTCAACTTTAATATGAATTCGAGCATATCCAATTCTCTATAAGGAAGAAGTATTGATGTCTATACAAATTGCTCCTTATACAAATTGGTTTTCCTAAGGAGCTAGAAAGATAATTCATCCTTATTAAGGTCAAATATTCTATAGGAATATTGTAGGAGTTAACGCAGGTAGGGACCACCTTTATCTTGCTCCTATCTAGGCACATGCCCAAATTCCATTGTTTTTGTATTAACGGCTTTCTATTGACATGCTGGTGGTCCTATTTTAAGGCTTTTAATGCATTGGATTCATTTTTAAAGCTGAATAAGAAGAATTTTTCTTTTGAAATAAGATTTTTATTAAGATCCAGGTTGATTATTATCTTCAGCCTATTTTTTCATTGCATGAAATTAATATCTTTTTTCAAAGAAGTTACTATCTTAATGCTCCAGATTGAAGCACTTTTAGAGGAGGCAAGACCACTAGAGTATCTTTTTAGGGCAATGTAGTTCAACCTGGTGTTAGATAGCGCCTGACTAATAACTTGATACCATATTCTTCTTGGAGCTACATTCTATTTCTCATCATGAGTATTAGATTGTTTCTACTCTAAATAATTGCCAAGCTCATGACTAGGTGGAAGAGCTTGGTTATAGAGTAAGGTTGTGACTATGGTTCCTTGAATAGAAGGAGTTTGTTTAGACGCAATATAGGAATTTTAAGCAACAGTAAAAATAGAATGGAGGAGTTATGGTAGAGAAGAAGCCTGAGTAATAAAGGCTAAGGCTACAATGGTCGGGCCCAGGACTAGGTAGGATCTCTCTCGCCTGAGAAGTTATTGAAATGGTAACAAAATTTTGAAAAAGAAAGGAGCTTATCGACAGGAAATAATTAAAAAAGGAAGAAAAATGCTAGTCATCGTGGAAAAAGCTAGTCAATGGTTTAAAGAGGATGGAGAGAAGATGGAGAATATTATGTTTGTTTTATAATTTTTTATATGAATTTGTTATAATCACTCTTTAGATTAAGCAATTTGTTAATTATTTTCAAATAATGCAAAAAGTAAACACACACAATTCACCTACCTCTTGTTGCTATCCAAGGGCTAACACAATCATCACAATAAGCATTTCTATAAATACATATTATTCTATATAGAATTATCATATTCGGTAAGCTTAATGAAATTATTTTCTAAAAGAACCCATACATTTATTTAAGTATCTCCATACTTCAGTTTATGACTACATCTTCTATAAGAAACAAACATAATGTGTACTAGTTTTCTCTCTATTAACGTCTAATTTAATAAAATAACTACTAAGAATGATTTAGGGATAATATACAAATGTAATATTAAGTCCATAATTATAATATCATCTTATTTTTATTTTTAAACTATAATTATATAACGGAAATTTTCTTATGAGTTAATTAACCAAACAAACATATATAGGATAAATAATATCTTTAATTATATATCACAAATATATAACTGGTTGATTATGTTGTAGAGCATAAACCAATAGTCTTTTACTTTTACTAAACAATTTATTTAAGTATATTATACAATGTTACCATATGGTGATCATATTACTATTGAGAAGTGATATGGTGAAAGAATTCAACAATTTTCTCTTTATGGAGTATTTGATTAATCCTTACAACTTTCATCTCAATCATCAAAATAATAAAAAGGAATTCCCAAAATAGACATTTAGATTCTTGAACAAACCTTAAACTGTTTTTAAAATATAACGCTCTAATATTATACAATACATTATTGTTTAGAAAATGCAAGGATTTGTGCTAAATTTATTAAAGAATGACTTGATCTAAAAACCCACTTTTACTATTAAAATGGTAAGTGTATTTTGGCTTAGTTAGAGATTGATGTTATATTGGAACCTTTCTATCTCAAATTATTAAGAGTAACATACATCTTAACCAAGATATATTTTTCTCTTGTAGAACTAAAGTTAAAATTTATATGACTTAAAATCAAATATCAACTTATACATAAAATAGTAGACATCTTTAATACTTTATTAATGCCATATATCTTAAATGTTAAATAGTTTTAGCATATTATCTATATACTTGGACTAGAATATTTAAACAACTTTTGAATCTATCTTAATAGAACTTTATTTACAGAAGTTAAGTTATCACCTTTTTCTATCCATAATATCATTAAATTATACCCTTTTGGAGTTACCATTACATATGTCATATGCAAAGTTTTTCTTATATTCTAAGATGTTATGACTTCTCTTGGGAGCTAGGACCTTTCAAATTATATATTTTTCTTTTATATTAGGAGTTGAGGAGACTTCTTTTGGATTCAAGGCATTTTAACATATATGTTTTTCTTTTATTCTAGAAAGTTGAGGAGGCTTCTGTTAAGCTTAAGACATTTGAACTTACAAGTTTTTTTTTTTATGGTAGAGAGCTAAGGAGACTTCTAAGGTAGCTTCTCTTAGATATAAGATCTTTAAGTCTACACGTTTTTCTTTTATCTCAGGGAGCTAAGTAGACTTCTCTTAGACTTGAGGCCTTTTAGTCTATATATTTTTCTTTTATGTCATGGAGATAAGAAGGCTACTTGTAGGCTTGAAAACTTTTGGCCTATATGTGTTTCTTTTAGGTTATGGAGCTAAGAAGGCTATTCTTAGACTTAAAAAATTTTAACTTGCAAGTTTTAGTTTAATTTTAAGGAGTTATGTAAAGTTATCTTAGACCTATGGCATCTTAGATTGCAAGTTTTTCTTTTATACGTAGGAGCTAAGGATACTTCTTTAAGACCTGAGGCTTTTTAACTTGTAGGTTTTTCCTTTATAATCCTTAACTTAATTTGAATCAAATAAGTGATTTTTTGTTAAAATATAATATGGTAAACAAATTTCATATATGTTTTTTCCATTCTAATTGTGAGGCACTTTAGAGCTATTTTATTCTCTCAAGTTTGTAACTTCTAGTCTTGATTACATCTTGTACATGATATAACCTTAACCAACTTAGAGAAATTTTACTTTCGTAATTCCTCATTTATGAGGATTATAATATTTGTAACAATAAGTCATTGCTTCAAAACTTTTTGTGATAGAGGTTTTTGTTTTACTTTTTTTATATGATTCATTTTTTTTTAACTTATAATATCCTTGCACTGCTCAATTAAATCAAGATTTAAAACTAATTGGTAGCATTTCCTTGAGGACTATATGCATATACCCATAAATTTGTAATTTTATCTCTGTATTAATCAAAGCTTCAACTCTAAAGGAGATCTTGAAATGTTATCTCGTATGCCTATAGTATATTATAGATATATTCAGCTCAAGGTTTTTTAGCATCCTTAAATTTGTCTTTCAAGCCTTGTAATATTGTACTATTTTTTACCTTAGCTAGTCCATTAGCATGTGGATATAAATTAGATGTCAAGCAATGATTTATTTCCATCTCTTTATAGAAATCTTTAATTGAGTGCCATTATTATTACTTGCAAGACTTCATAACAGTTTATGATATTTTTTTCAAGAAACTTTTCACTACTTCTTCAATAGAATTAGCTAGATTCTACTTCAAATCACTTTATGAATTGAAGGACCATAAATTGTCTTATTCTCAAAGAAAATGGTCTAAGGACATCCATTCTCCAATATTGGGTGAAAGGTATGGAACTTAATATCTTAGTGTAGTTGGAAGCATGTAAATGATTTAGGTTTAAGTGCATTTGACACTTATTGCTTCTTTTTACGAACTCTTAAGCATCCTACTGAATAATAAGCCAAAATTCCCTTACTTTAAGGATGATTTGTAACGTCGGACTCTCTGAGCCCTTTTGTATTGTTCAATACTTGGAGATGCTACTATATATTGATATATACATTGTTGTATATGAGTTAAAAGATGTATTTAAATCCTTTGGGTATATATGCCAATGATTTATAATGTTATATGCTCTTACATGAACTTAGAGTTCATCGGTATACGAAATCTTGGAAATTCCTGACATGTAAGCTTCTAAGTGAGTAAAACCGAGTCCATTTGATGGATATGACTAGGGTGATTGAGTTAAATGTGTTTTAATGCCTTAAAGGTGATTAGACATGATTTATAGACTTATTACACACTTACTTAGAAAGCTAAATTGGAAAGATTAATGTATATAAGAGCTTATTTGCCAATTGTTAAAAGTCAAAGGACTTAAACGAAAATGTTCAATTCCTAGAGGACCAATATGTAATTTTATAAACTTAAAGGGCTTAATTATTATTTCCAAAAGTCTGGGGACCAAAATAAAAATAAAAGTTTTGGAGATTCCCAAATTTTGGGCTTAATTACAAATTTAGGAAAAGTTTGGAGGGTAAAATGGTAATTTCACTTAACCTAAGGGCAAAAAGGTAATTTCACCATATTTTAGTCAAAGAAGAGTCAATATTCTAGACCCTTCTTATGTATGATGACTTAAAACATTTTGTTTTAATTAAAAGAGAGGAGAAGAAAGGAGAAGAGAGGGGGAGAAGACCATTTTCGGCTATCACTAAACCCTACCCCTTTGTTTTGATTCTCCAACCCAAATCAAAGTGTTCTAAGCTAATTTGGGGTCAAGGAGCTCAAATCTATCATTAGATTTGAGAAATTCTCAAAGTATTTAAAGATATCACCAAAGGAAGGTTTAGGTAAATTTTGACTCATCTCTCTCTACATTAGGATTTTGAGTTTGGTGTTAAGATATGTTGTTCTCCATGCTTGAATATGTATGAAACATGGTTTAGATGAATGAAATGTGTCATGGGGATGGTTCTTTAAGCCAAAACTGAAATGTCCCCTTTTGGTGAAAGTTTGTAAATTTTTTAATATCTTTTGAAATTGATAGTCTAAATGAATTCTATGGTGTTAATTATACATGGATAATGTGAATTGATGATGAAAATGAAGAAGATGTATATTGGACAAGGTTTATTAGAAATGATGGGAGAAGAAGGGGATTAATGTAATGAGTTGTGTAATTATGATAAATGTAGCTTAAATGAAGGGAATTGGATTGAATGGGGTGGTGAAATGTGTTATGGTTTGGAAGTGTTTACTATATAACAAGATAGGAGCATGAATTACTATGATAAAGCCTTGAAAATATGACTTGAAAGTCATACAAATTAGGCGTTTGATAAAATGCCTAAATGCACTTGGCTTAGGATTTAAGGATTCGTAATGATATGCATTGAAAACGCGTTTCATGTTTACTTAGAGTAAACTTAAATTGTTGCTTAGATTGATGAGTAATGGCCTAATGTGCTTGGATAAAAATGTGCTTAATTATGTTTTGAAATGAGTAAGTATTGGAATAAAGACATTAAATGCCTTAGAAAATGCAAAAGAAAAGCTAATGTGAATAGTAAGGAAGTAACCATGTGAGAAGTTTAATGGTCAAATCCTATAGCTTAAAGAGAGTGATATTGTGTTTTATACACTTATGTGATGGTGTATAAATATGAAATTCATGTTTAAATAGTAAATACATTGTATATTTTTTTATGTATAAAGGCTCGGGAGCTATGAATCAAGGAGCTCGTACCAAGGATTTTTAAAGGCAAGGGAGTCTGCACCTTCTTTTGAGGTGAGTTGGGGAAACCATATCTCCCAAATGAGACTAGAACATCCTAAGACATGCATGATGACCTGTATGTGAATTTTGAACCTAGGTAATGCATAGTAGAACTGAATCTCAAGTACATTGTTTTGAAATTGATGTTTTTATTACATAGTTTGAGAAATGATATTGTTTAGTGCAAAGGACAATGCTTTATTTTATGAAACTACATTTTTGAACAACTTTGCACTTGGAGTGCAAAAGATGACTTTTATTGCATGAAATAATGTTTTCAAATTTACATATGCATAATCGAGCCATGTATGCTGCATATATTTGTTCTCTTTTGGCGTAGAGCCATGACACAATTTCATTTTATCGCTTGGACCGATAAATAAAGGCATGGTACCTGACTTGATTTTTGTACTTAATTTTTGTATATGATTTTTGTGATTGGTGAGGAAATGATTGGCCAATCGTGTGCTAGGCAAATCAGATTAAGAAACCCCCGTACCTTTGATGCTGGTACATAAAAGTCGAGTCCCCATATCGACACCTTTCTACGGGACTTGCGGGTGATTCCTCATCTAGGGTCTAGGCACCTAAGAGATCATCACCTAAGGTCATGATGCTCTTGTCGACTGTATTCTGAACTCACCACAGATGAAAGTCAAGTCAACACCGAGAATCGGTGGGTGTGTACACTAGTTTGGCTGACTAGTGATGACACAGATGATTGTTTTCGCTTATTCGGATATATTTTTTTTGACAAGATTTGATTTATACATGTGATGTCTTTCTGCTTATGTGTACTAGAACTGAAACCTATGTTCACCCAATAAGTGATTAATAGGCTAGGCCTATATGGTTCCTAACCAGTATACATTAAGTCATAGGCTAGGCCTATGTGTTTCTATGTGATGTATGTTCATCTCATAGGTTAATTATACCGTCTTGGTGTGTATCGAGTCATATTTGTGACATATGTTTTTCATGTTCACTGAGTACATAGTGTACTCGCCCCCTCCGCTTTCCAACCGTGCAGGTTAATTTAGTGAGCTTAAAGCTCTGTGTGGATTGTACGATCTTTTGACATTTTCGGGGCTTTACCATACGTGGGTAGTTTCTGGTTTGTACTTTAGTTGCACAGTGGCTCATGAACTTTTTTACTGTTTTTATTATATTGGTTATGTTGATATGCTTTATGTTTATATAAATTTAACTTTTGACTGTTTTGTTGTTGTAAAAGACCTTGTGATGAACTTTGATACTGTTGTTGAGATTGCTTTGAGTGGACTTCAAAGTCCTGAAGTTGTGGTAAATTTTTTATGTGAATATAGAAGTGTGTTTAAATTTAGTTGCAAGTATTTGATTGAGTTTTGGGATTTTTTAAAATACAGTCGTTGTACGGCCAAATTTTTCAAAAAAAAAAGAGAGATATTCAGTTAGCACTTACATAGTCGGATTAAGGATACCACAAGTGTCCTTAGCTCAGGTATGCGATGGTTGTGATGGGCCCGATGTGGTACTGGGTCATGACATGATTCTTCTTAATGGTATCCATCTACCCCTTAATGAATTTTAGTAAATAAATATTGTACTTTAACCTGATGAAAGCAATTATAGGTATGGCAAGGTGAAATACATAAATGATTTCCCATAAATAATCGAATATTTAGGGGCCTATACTTAATATATTTTTTCCTTCTCTCTTTCTTCTATTATTTTTCCCTCTTACAAGTATCTTTTGAATTGAAATGTCCAATCTTCTTCATTTTCTTCACACCATGGTTGGATCCTATTTTTGAAGGTAATCAATCTTGTATTTTGGTTGCATAGGTACTGACTCAATGCTCCCATGTATATTCTCTTTCATCTATAAGAACTTTTTCTTATACTTTGTCAACTTTTCTTTCTTCACCTCATAAGAGACATTAAGCTAGTTTACTATGAATTACGAATCTAAATTGATAGTTACAAACTAAATTTGAAGTTTATTGGCTAAATATAATAAAAATAATAATACTTCACACTATCCTCATTATTAGATATTTTAAATTGATGATAAAATAGAAATTTTATTATTATTCCCTTTAGCCATTCCAAATATATCTTCACACTACTACATTTTTCTCGTTGCACCATCTACATGCGTTTTCCATGTTAGGTTCCCATTATTGGGTTCAATATCTCCATGAGCTTCCTTTTCTTCGAAAGGTGATGACAATTCAAGTCTAAAATTTGTTATGACTTCTAATTAAGTAATTTTTATGGATGAAAATTCTACCAAACTTCCCTAACTTAATCACTAGTTCACAAGTCTTTCTAATACATATGATTCATAAAGAAATAGCCTAAATTAAGCATGGCTAACTAATATAAAGGATCAATTGCACGTGGGCTTAGGCAAATTATAAGAAGAAGTCCCAAGGCAAGGCACTCATATTTGGCTAAACATGGGTTCACAAATGTGTATGCCCCAACTCATACCAATCTTTAGATGTAGTAGTTAAAGTTTTAAGAAGAATACAATCTCCAACATAGGCGTGACTCAAATTGTGTCTACCTTCACAAAATTATAGTCATACCTATAACCTCATGCGTGAGCATATCTTAGACCATATTCAAATTGATAGAGTTACGAGGGGATCTTAATCTTAGACAAAAACATGTCCTGGATCATGCTCAGTGGCATTAATTTATCTATAACCAATATGGTCTAACCCATGTCTATATCCCAAAACATGCCCACTTAAAACCATAGTCATTTTTGTTATATATTTAAGGCATATCTCTTTTCAATTAAAATATTGATAAGTACTAATTTATTCATATTTTGTCTCATATTTAATTCATTTTTTGTTTATTTGATCATTTTTATTGTTTCTGGTACTTAAGTTGTTCATATTTTGTTTTTAGGGTCTAATTCACTTATTTGGAGAAAAAGGAATGAAGTTGAACAAGTTTAGAGCAATTTTGAACAATTTTGACCAAGTTATGGAGTGCAAAACAAGTACATGGATATGTTTAAAGAGTTTGAGGGCATTTAAACCAATTTATACAAAACAAGCCTATGTTGATGAGGAACATGTTTGTGTTGAGTCATAAGCAGGTTGTGTTGACGTTACATGGATGTGTTCATACATGTGTTGGCTCCAGAAAAGTATCACACGTATGTTTGAATCGAACACGCCTGTGTTGATGCCCATGAAACGTCCAAAATCTAAATTTTGAATTTTAAAGCCAAGATTGAGTGACAAAAGTGAAGATTAGACTTAAGAAACACGAATTGATGACCTAAGATGATAGAAAGAATGAAGAAAAAGGAAGGAAACCTATTTGGAGTAGATTTCCATTGATTTAAAAGGAGTTTTTCAAAGATGAAAAATAATTTCATTATTTTTCTTTTGATTTTCTTGTTTTTGGTGTTATGTTTAATACGATTACCCTTAATGGTGCCTAGATTAGATCAATCTTAGGATGGGCCTTGTAATTATTTTATTTTATTCTTTAGTTTCATTAAGATTCATTATATGTTTTATTTATTCTTAAATTAATATATTAATTCATATGTGATTTCATGCAATTGAGATTGAGAAATCCTTTATATTAAAAGATCTAACATAAAGGAGTTGCATGTAAACCTAAAGATAGGTCGACATAAATGTTTTAGATTAGGGTCAAACCTAATAAGGAAATTCATAAATTGATCATTGCAATTTTTTTTAGGGGGGGGGGGGTTTAATTAGAAAAAGATTTTAATTAAGTAACCACTAATTGTTATTAATAATCTTAAGAAAGATATTAATATAATTGAGGAGTTTTCATGATCCAATAAACTATAGATTAAATTGATGGGTGAAGTCTCGGGGTGATTTGAATTCTACGTATCAATATCTTTTATTCTTTTATGATTGTTTATTAGTTTAATCTTCATTCTGAGTAATCAATTATGTTGATTTATTTTAGTTTATTATTTGACAAATTATCATTATCATAGTTTGTTAGAGTAGATAATAGAAAGATGGTTAGCACTAGTAATTCTAGTCTTTATGGGATTGACCCATACTCGCTAATGCTAGATACAACTACACTGTGTGCTTAGGTATAAAACAATATTATTAATCAACACATCATCAAGTTTTTGGTGTTGTTATCAGGGACTACGATACTAAGAATGTTTAATTTCTATTATTTTAGCTATTATTTTTCTTTTTCATTTCTTTGCTTTTCTTTTTGAGTTTTTTATTTTTTCAAAGAGCTCTCTTTCATGATCTTGTATTTGCAGCTTATTTTTAGAATTTGGCTATCTTTTATTATAACCACCAAATATAAGGAAAATATCCTCATGGGGATTATGGTATGCCATCAGCTATGAAATTTTGGAAGGAGAGCCAAAGTGGCACGTATTTGGAAGCTTAACAAATATTCATATTGTTTTATAACATTTGTGATGGTGATCGTCCCAATTATGAATGTCAGGAACTAAACTATATTGGCAACATCTAATTTGCATTAGGAACTATCCTCAAGACGCCCTATATTGGAATACTTAAAATCCATATTGGAGCATTTATCCTGACTTTGCATGTAACGATTATGCTTCACCGAGATTTTTGCCACAATAGTTGTAGGATTATCATCATCTTGACCTTATGAAATTTATTAAAAAAACAAAGTTTACCCTATATAAAACTAAGGGTTTGTTTGGTTGAGGGTTTATAAAGGAATGGGATGGCACGTAACATAGTTCCATCGTTTGGAATGAGGTTTTACAATGGAATGGGATGGAAGTGGAGGGTTTCATGTTACATTCCATTCCATCCTAAATAGTGAAAATAAGAAATCTCTAATTTGGAAGGTTTAGAATGAAACGTAAACTAATAAATATATACTACCTAATATACCCCCAATAATTTTTCATAATACCAATTATTTCTTACCCTACCCTAATAACAACCAACACAACACAATAATATTTTTATATAATTAACAATAAATTGTATATAATTAATAATAAAATATTTTATTAATAAAAATAGAAAAATATATATAATTTATTCTTTAATTGTTTGTCACAATGTCGTGACATGTTTTGGTAAGTCACAAATATATTTCTATATAATAAAAATATAAATAAATTATTTTTAAATATAAATCAAATAGAATAGAGTAATATTTAATATAATAAATTTTAATAAATAATTAATAATGATATTTTTATACGTTAGTAATAAATTGTATATAATTAATAATAAAATAATAAAAATTTTATTAATGAAAAATAGAAAAAAATTATTGTTCAAGTCATAATCGTGACTTTAATTGTTTGTCACAGTGGTGACTTGAACAAGTCACAAGCGTGATATGTTTTTCGTAAGTTACAAGTTTTTGTTGTTTTAAAACCATAGCATTTGAGTGTTTTTTTATTTTCGGTTCTAGGTTGTGCGGGAATGTTATATAAGGGTATAATAGTCATTTATTATACATTACATTCCATTTCATCCATCTTCCAAACAACATTTTATTACATTACATTATGCACCCTTCCATCCCTCCCAAATAACTTTTCACTATATTACATTCCATTCCAATATAAACTATTTCATTATGTTCCATTATATTCTATTATATTCCATTATGTTCTTAAGGGAGACCAGTGCACTGACTCTTACGGAGGGGACCTAACCAAACCCACATAAGTCACATATTTGAAAAATAT
>JAOQMQ010000008.1:18499368-18512881 GCA_027563845.1 Erythroxylum subrotundum
CTAAGCTAACATTTCGTGGGCCTCCTTCACTTCATACGACTACTACTTCTTCATGCCTTCTTTCATTTTGTTTCCTTCTATTCTCATTTAATTGCAAATTACATGGACCCTAGCCCAATTGTTTCATTTCTTCTTCATTTAAAAGGTATTTCAAAGGCTAAAAGCCCACTTGCTTCCTTTCTTCTTCATCTCATGGCATTAAAAGACTACAAAGCCCATTTCTTCTTCATTCAATAGTATAAAAAAATACAAGGCCCATCTTTATAAACCTTAAGCCTTAAAAAAACATTTATAATCTTCCTAAATGGCCTTTATACCAACTTAGTCTATTCTAATAACTTATAAAACTCTCAATTCATATAATTCTTTTTAACACTAACAATGCATCACAAATGATAATTTATCAACAAATCTAATTTCACTAAATCCCTTCATTTAATAATCATAACCTACACAATAAAATCCTCGATTTATTCCAACCAAATTAAAAATTATCAAACTAAAACCTCCAAATAAAATTAAACAACTTATTTCCCAAAGGAAAGGAATCGGGGCCAACAAAAGGGGCTGCTACTGGGGCATATAATCCCTGTACCAAGCATTTCCAATACCAATTTTTCAATTTCAGCTTTCCGAACATACGGATACCTATACGGCCGAATGCTCACTAGTTCTGTTCCGTCTTTAAGGATGATAGCGTGGTCCTGTCCTCGACTTGGAGGTAAGCCGCTTGGTTGCTGAAATGTCCCACTAAACTCCTCCAATACTGCTACCACTTCTGGAGGTATTTCCTTAGTCCTCTCCTTCTAAGTTTCCAGTGATAGAAGCTCCACTACAAACCCAGCTTTTTCTTCACGCACCTCTTTCAACATTGTCTTGAGTGAAACCGCTGTGCGGCATAGACCTGGGTCTCCTTGTAATGTAACCGTATCCTTCCCCACTTCAAACTTCACAGTGAGGTTTTTCCAATCTGAATGCGTGGTAGCCAGGGTGGACAACCACTTGATCCCTAAGATTACATCTAAACTACTCATTTTATCAGCAAATAATCTTCTACAACTGTGAGCCCTTGCATCTCCAACAAAACATTACGGCAAATTCCCGCTCCCTTCATTTGATGGCCATTTCCAACGATTAGCCCATAGTTGGCTGTCTCTGAGATAGGTATTCCAAGCTTCCCAACTAACTCCATCGCAATGAAGTTGTGGGTTGCTCCACAATAATCAATCAACACAATTACATCCATCCCTCCCATCATACCTTTTATCCTCATAGTTCGTGGTTCTGAGAGTCCCACTACGGCGTTCATAAATAACTCAACCTCCTCAATTGGACTGAAGGAGTCCTCAGATTCCAGTGATGGTGCGCAATCCTCCGATTCTTCATTGACTAAGAGTACCTGTAACTCTTTGTTGGGACACTTATGTCCAACATGCCATCGTTCCTCACATCAAAAACAAAGGCCCTTCTCCCTTCTGGCCTAAACGTCCGACGCCGTTAACCTTTTGAAGCGGCTGTAGGTTTGGTTTTGGTTGTAAGTGTTTGGTTGGGTACTTGCGTTGGTTGTAGAGCCATGGGAAGAAATGGTGGCTTTGTTGTTGTTGAGTATGTTGGAGTGTGTCTGGATTTTGTTTTGAATGGTAGTGGGTTGGGTATTGGATTTGGGTCCTCGAGTGGGTGTCCAAGTGATTGTTTTTGAATCTGACTAAGATGAGGCTGAGTTGACATTCTTTATAAAGCCCACACTTCTGGGATTAATGAGAGACTGATTTTTTAACTCAACTCTGGTAGCCACCTCTATCGTGTTTTTAAGACCTGTAGGACTTGAGAGAAAAACTTCTGCCCTTATTTTGTCCTTCAACCCTTTCACAAAAACAGCTGTGAGGGTGGATTCATCGAGCTCTCCTACCGAAGCCGCCAGTAGCTCGAAATGAGCTCTGTACTCAGCCACCATCCCCTCCTGCTTTGCCGCAAACAATCGGTGCAGCAACGTCCCTTCCTACGGTCCAAGGAGACACCAAAGCATTTGTGTCTTCAACTGGTCCCAAGAAGTAAAGACATACTCCTCTCTTCAAATCTAACCAGGATTGCGCCTCCCCTTCAAAACAAATTCCTGCTGCTTCAATCTTCTCAGTTTCAGTCAAACGATTAAGAGTGAAATACCTCTCGGTGCGGAAAATCCATGCATCTGGTTCTGTGCCTCCAAAAACTAGTAATTCTAGCTTCCTTGGGAGCCTTTCTTTGTCCCAAGTTTGGGTATTCTGGGGGTGCTGATTTCTAGACTCATTATCAGGTGATTTAGTTGTGTCGGTTGTTTGTGGTTGTGTTTGGGTGGTAATGTTGTTTGGTTCGAAAGTTTGTGGGTTTCCTTGGTTTGGTTGGAAACTGGTCTCTCCCTGGTGTAACCCCATTTGAGGATTTTTCAAGAAGGTTTCGAATTGCCTGGCCATTGAAAGAAATGTCTATTTAATTTCCAACATTTCTGATTTCAGGTTTGTGACATCAGCTTTTAGACCTGGTAAATTCATGAGTGATTTTTTAGCTTGCTCTAGGCGGGATTCCATTCTCGTGAGCATGTGATTTCCGAGAATATTGGGCTCTGATACCAAAATGATGGAACTCGGATTCAATCAAACAGTAATGACGAAAAGAACATAGCAAAAAGAATGAAGTGGATTGAATAGGACTGATAGTATATTCACTATGATATAAAAGGGAAAAGTACCAACTGCTATTATAAAGTGCAGCGTCCCTCCAACCCAATGCTCTCCTCAGAGGCACGATTACAATTTGAATACCTAGGAAAAGATATCCCTTCTATTCCCTCACAATCCTATTTAAAGATAACTAGCTCTATAACAAACTGGCCCTCCCACGATAGGCACGAATGATTACGTGGAATATTGTTATAACAAACTAACATCTCGTAACTTTATTGAAAGCATTTAAAATTATTCTATTTCCTTGGCATCAAGTTGCCTTAGCCGGATCTTCAGTAGATGGGCTGAAGGTTGGATCACTCGTGACTGAATTGGACTTCTTCTTCCTCCTCCCATATACCTTCAAAGGCCTATCAGATACATGCATACGCAAGCATAACGAAGTCTACACATTTGGCTTATGACATTAGTTGGGGAAACATGAATGGTATCTGTGTCTTGCAAAGTTGCATGAAAAAATAACAGCTCCGTCGGCCATAGTATTGGACACATGTAACGTGGTGAAGATTCAAGTGCCCCGTCGAAGGAGAAATTCCTGTGGAAGAAAAAGTGCTAATAAAGTCTGCTTATGTATTTCATACAGTGCAGGGAGCAGAAAGCAGGATTAGCAATAATTCTAAGGCTTAGTGGTAAAGGACCCGAGTTTAAACCTTATTAGATTCTGTAACGCTTTCCTTGTTTTATTTTAGAAGCTTTCCACTTAACGGAGGAATTAACCTTGTATCAGAAACATTGCAAATTCCTGGGAAATTTCGTGTTTTTGACTTTGAGTTTGATCCAGTATCAGCTTAAAAGAAAATGGGTTTGACAAAAACACTATCATAGAGAACTGACAATACAACCATGCGTAACAAAATATATTTCAAAAAAAGTTGAAAAAGGGAGGATAATTACACAAAATCAAGGTTCCAGCACCATGTTGAAGCTACGGATGTTAATTTCATATAGCATGGCTATATACTCTACGTTGGGAAGATGCACCAAGATCGATAGCAGTGTCAGCAGTGTGTCCATCGTCTATTCCAATAGGATCAATCTCTTCGCCAACAGATTCCTTTGCTACACATAGCTTTTTTTTCTTCATTTGTAGGTTGTAGTGTAGATTTGTCAAATCATTCAATCGTTGTTGTTCAATACAATTTCTTCCACTAATGAGAGACTTTTCAGCTAAATCCCTCTTCAGTTCGTATTTCAAAGCACCATCGCAAGTCTGACTCAGAATTTTAATTGCAAATCTCTGCAGTTCAGGACACTGTTTACCATAGATGGACCACCACTGGACTGCGTTTCCAAATTTACGAAATAGTAAGTTCTTGTTTTTAGTTCATGATCAAAGAGAACAAGAACATAGATTGTTTAGGATTCAAAAAGATAATTATCATAACCTGGAGGAATGCTATTTCTTTTGTCAATGGCACTACCCTCTTCAAAATCACCTCTAGCGTTTCTGTACTTGTCAAGTTGTAGGGATATCAGATCTTGAGTGTGGTGATCTTGTATCATTCTTACAATGCAACATAACAGGCCAAAGGCAACTTCAGGATCAATATAAAAGTCAGCCGCATAGAATAGACCTGGATTTAGATAATAACCTGCTGCATGGAGGGGGCTATGGAGAAAAGTGTCCCATATCTCATCAATAACTACCCAGAATGGAGTATATTGTGACTTCAACTCTTCCTTGATAGCCTCTTTTGCTTGATCCATGGCTTCATATATATATCCAACTTGTGGTTTATCATTGTCACTGATGAAGCATAAAACACGCAGCAGTGGTGTGGTTGCCTTCAAAGCTGTCTCAGCTCCACTCCAGAAAAGCCGATCCTCCACCAAGCTGGCCACTCTTTTCCCCTCCGGAGTGTAAGCACAGATGGAGTTTCTCCACAGATGTGATGCAAACATGTCCTTCAACTTCTCCTTTTTTGATACAATGTTCTCCAGCGTCAAGAAAGGCTCAGCCCATTTCAGTTTAGATGGCCTGACTAAGTCACAGTCACATGTATCGTCTATCATCCGCTTCAAAACCTTTGCATTCTCATTGAGAAACGTGGTCAGAATCTTGGTGTTGTCCAGTATCACTCTAATTGAATCCACACTTCCGATCTTTTCTAGCATCAGTCCAATGCAATGAGATGCACTCACACTCCAGAACACTGTACGGCACTTTTCCATAAACTGCCTGCCTACATCCCCCACCCAGCCCGTGGTAGAACACGCCACAATTTGAACTGCATTGTCAACTCCAACCTCCTGGATCACTCCATCCAACAATCTTTGCAAAGCATTTACATCACTGATTATTGGTGAAACGTCAGTTGAGCCAAGATAAATTGCGCCCTCAGGGCATTCCACAATGAAAATAACTAGGTTCCTGCCCTTCTCATCAGTCCACTCATCCAACAAAATAGTGCATCCATTGCTTCTCCACGAATACTTAACCTTCTCTATATATCCCTTCATCTCTTTCACTTCATCCTGAAGAATCCACCCTTTCAGATCCTTCACAGTGGGTATATTATACTTCCTCTGACCAATACCAGAGATAGCATTTATCATTGTTCGGAAGCTAGGGGAATTAACAACACTCAAGTCAATACCTGTTTCATAGAAAAATCTCCCGAGGGACTTCTGGGCTTGCCTTGCTGACATATCTTTTACTTCGCCATTAGCAGCAGCAATTCTACAACCAACCCTTTTATTGTGGAACGGAATTTCTTCTGTAACAGAATCTTCTAGAACAGAACCGATGTTTGCAAGATTATCTGTCTGCGCTACAGTAGATTTGCCAGCTTCAGACTTGATAGTCTCAGCACCATTCAAGTCTAGAGCTCTTTTTCTCAACATTCTTGGAAGATCTGGCTGGTAAATGTTCCCAACTTCCTTGGCAAGATTTCCTCGCCTGGACTCTAGTAAGATGCTTCTATACTGTTCCTTCACTCTGGTGGGAACCTTATCACAAGACTCTAACATCTTTTTGTACTCCTCCTAAGTGATACTTGAGTCGATAGTATCCATTCATCACTTTGCCACAGTAGTTGTATTGAACTTTGATCTCAAGTGTACCATGATCAAGAATATCAATTAAGGTACTGCTGGTAGTCATTACTCTACATCAAGGAATCCTAATGCTGACAATTCTATCAAGGCCAATCACAAGAGGATCCAATCCAAGTCTTTCTGACGCTTCAGCTGAAGACCCACAAAAGTGGCTGGGATTATACAAGAAAATTTTGGGAGACAAGAGGCAATCAATCATTAAAAACATGACTATGATAGTGTAGTTGGTAATATATCCCTCCTAATTATATGCAGCATCATTAAATATGTTCTCAATACTTTCTTTTTGTTTACTCGGTTCCTTGAACAAAATAAAATATTCATACTTGGTACTTTAAGAAGGTTCATTTACAATACATTTAAAGAGAATAAAATGTTTTCAGGTTCCCTTTATTTGAATTCTTATGAGAAAAATCCAGCACAGTTTCCTAGATGGTACAACCTATCCCTAGAATATTCACAACATAATAACAATCAATCTACTAAACAGAGGTGAAAATGGGCAGGCAGGATCTCTATTAACAGCACTTGGAACTCCTTGAACAATATACAGGAACCGTATTCGGTATGTCAGAAACCCAAATTAATTTATCTAACACCGATAGCCAGAAAACCATGATTCCCAATACTCACATTAAAAGATAGGTTACGAGTATCCGATGCGCATAATCAGACACCACACCGGGTTCTTGGCTTGGCATATTCAAAATGAAGTTGAGTAGACAAAACAATATCAGAAGAAAATAGGAAAAAAGGAGCAGATTATTCGGACGCATCTGGTGGGTTTTGACTTCTTGAGTGACAAAAAGACCAAGTGTATTTTCATTCATTCATCTCTTTTTTTTTAAAGAAAAGAAAAGATAGAATTAGAAAGCTCAGAAGACTTGGACTTTAGGCATTAGCGAAGTGTACAAAGAGAAAAGATGAATAAATGATGTAAATGTGAAGGGAAAGAGGGATAGAAAGCAAGAACCTTGGATTAAGCATAATAATGTACGCAACTGTTGAGATCATGGCAAGAGCGAGGGAGGAGACGGAGGTTGGCGGAATACAAATGGACTCTTTTCCGTTTTCTCTGTCACATCCACAATGGCTCAAATCGGACGACACGGCCACTTGGCGCGTGAACTTCATGTTGGAATCCAAAAGGGACAATATCGTAATATTACCAAGAAATGAAAAAGAGAGTAGAGGCCAGAGGGACATAAATAAGTCGGACATTAAATTAAATGTATTTCATATTTCTAACTACAAGCAGACATCCATACATTGTACAAATCAAAACCCTTCTTTACACGATAACATATTATGCAATAGATATAGGAGTTGTCATCTGATCCCATCATCGGCCATGCCAGGAGGACGAAGAAGAAGAACGCCTTCTTTCGACGAATTTTCAGGCTTCTCTTCCACACGCATCTTTTTCTCACACACTTTTTGCTCTTGTTGTTCATCATGCTCTATAATGTCACTGCTCAAGCTTCTACTCGCTTTATGTTTTGATAATGTTGGTGGTGGGTGCGGATCAGAGCATTCGAGTACTTTGTTAGAACCTTCTTGGGGTTTTAGACTTACGCTTGTTGATTCTGGAGGAAGCTCATGATGATGTTGACAAGATAAGTTGGTTGGGGTCAATGAAGAAGAAGAAGAAGAGGAGGTTCTGGGAGAGAGCAAATCAATCCCAGCTTTCTGCTGTTCCTCCACTATCTTTTGCAAGTACCTCGCGTGCTCCTCTATCCTCAGCTGAAGTGCTCTTTGAACCTATGGCAACCCAGGATAGAATCAGTCATACACCCGATGGGCAGTCACGCAGAGCATATGCATTAGTGGCCTCTTAATAATAATTCAGTAGTCCATAGTCCTACCTCAAGCTGTTCATGCAGCTGTTTCTGAACTTCCATTTGCATGCGCAAAGCCTCTGCAATTTGTATTGTCCTACGAAAGAAAATGGGGATCAGAAGAAAAATATGTCCACAATAACCTGACATTGCAAAGCAACCATGCCATGTTCATAAAGCAATTACCCTTTTCTTCGCCCATCAATTTCAATGCTACTCAAATTTGTCTTCTTTTCTTCAGCACTAAAAGTCTTCTTCTCTGTAAAAGGGATGAAAGAAAAAAAAGTGGCCACATGCCTCAAATATTTGTTTACATACACAAAAACAGGAAATGTATCAGCCTGGATGTTGATACTAATAACAGTGACGATTTACCACAAAAGATAATCAGTCATGAAGATGATGTCATCATTTTTTGAAACTCTTACCTTCCTTTTTGTCGGGCAAATATTTGGCAATTCGATATTTCTGGAAAAGAAAGAAATGTAAGTGCTAAACATTATACAGTAATAAAACTTGACAACAAGTACACAGCAAGCCCTATAGGAGGATTTCCCAGAATACCTGTAGGTGGCTTTTCACATGATAAATGGTCAAACCTTCAATATTCATAAGCTTCAAGACAGCCTTCGGCGTAGCCTCTGCATTTCGAAACAAATCACGGAAAATCGTACAACAGTAAAGGGATAAAGTAAAAGAAATTGAAAAGATAAGAAAGGAAGAAACAATCTAAGAACATATTTGTAAATGAGCTGTGAATTGGTAACATCAGTGGAACAGTTTTACTGAATCGACACAACAGAGCTACACTCCACTTGTTTGGTAGGAATGACAAAGGAACTTACTTTCTGCCCCATCAAGCTTGTTGACAGCCTCTACAAAGCACTCATGGAGTTCGGGAGTCCATCTCATTCTTGGCTTATGTGCACTGGCTGGCCCTGGAGAAGAGTGACTTGACAGAGCATCAACAGGTGGTGCCCCAGAACTAAAATTTGGATTACATGACAATCCTATAGGTGGCTTTGGTGAAGCCTCTGGTGTTTCATATATTTCCTGTATGACAGCAGTAGTCACCAAGATAAAGCATTTATTAAATAAAGATGATGCTACTACAGGCCCTGCCGCCCACTCAATGAGTCAATTCACAGAAAAGGAATGTGCAGAAGTGCCTGGCCAATGATGCATAAACAGGTTTTTGCAGTAAAAAAATCAGAGAATGGGCTGAAATGGTTCCAGATGTCTACATTCAATTATCATTCTTGAGACAACTAGAATTTATTTCGTTGCAATCTACAAATACTTCCAAATTCTTATCATCCCACCTCCTCCTTTCTTCAGTCCAGGTTTTTTTTTGGGTAAATACTTCAGTCCACGTTTGAGTCCAACGCTAACCATGCAAAAGTCACCAAAAAGTATGAACTTTCATGGGTTAAAACTTACTACTTAGTAGAACAAGGAGAATAATTGGAATATAAACTTATGGTGAAAGGAAATGCATACGATGGGAAAGTGAAAATGTTGAAGTTTCCCCGAAACTTTTACCTGATAAATTTTTTTTTCTCAAATGGAACATTTTTATAGCAATATCACAACCTGTGGCTGTGGTACATATAACACCATACTTCTCCACCATACATGAAACAGAAGCCTCAGGGTCATTCGCACTTTGCCCACCCAAAACCATCACATAATCCTAACTAGATTGGGAAGAACTTAAAAACAAGTCTCCAGTGATCTTCACGTGAACTTGCACCAACCTACTTCTAAGTTCGACAGGAACTAAATTTTAACAAAAAAAAGAGACAGATTTGTGTTCACATCCTAGTAACTTTTAAATGTCATCATTAAACCTTACAAATGTTTCATAGAAAATCTTAACAGGATACGGTATATGGCAGCTAGAATTACTTACATCAAGCCTGGGATTTTCTCCATTGTTTGTGATTGCTAAATCAAGTTCGTCAGACAAAAACTGCAGATCCAGTTGCCCTGTAAATGCTATTTGGTCATTTTGGCAATTCATCCCATCAAAGCTTCCATCAGAAAGGTCTCCAGTCAAATTAAGAAAATCCTTCATGACAACATCAGATTGCTCTTCAATATATGAGTTGCTAACATCACCACTGAACAGCAGCGGAGAGCTTGTTGAATCAGCAACAGAAGCAGAATGGCCATGTGAAGGATGTGGAAGAAAAGGTAAATTTCCAAGCTGCCGACTAGTTTCAGAGCTTGAAGAAGATGACAAGTACAAACTGGTGCAGAACACAGAAGACCGCTGAAATGTGCTCTTAGAATGTTGAATATATGATACAGGAGAAACTGGGTTATCTGGTCCTGACTTGAAAGGATACTTTTGAGGTTGAACAGTGGATGACGGCATATTTCTACAGGAACCGAAATATTTTCTTCCTAGGAAAGGAATGGACAAGAAGAGTATTCACTTGTCAATGAGCTTTGGCCTTCTGATTCAATAGAAAATAAATCATGAAACTGGTGATGGAGCAGTGGCAACTACTTGGTTAGACTCATAGTTTCTCATAAATACAACACCATGATGACTCAAAAGGATAGTCCAAACTTCCCCCACCTAACACTTTAGCATTGCCATCTGCTACAATCAAGTAGAAAGTCTTTGAGAGGTCGAATTTAAATTGCATGACAGATTCATGAGGTTTTATTGATTTTAAAAAAAACAACATGAAAATTGATCTGTTACTCACAAAACCACCAACAAGGTTCAGATGACTCTATAATAGGGAGATATGTACGGATCTAGACCATCCCCAGACAAGTTAAATTTGTCTAACAAGCTTAAACAATTGTACCTAGGTTGCAAACTGATTTCAGCAGCAGCGAATTGTCACATCAGCAAGCTGCTAAGTTTTGAAGTCACAGGTTAAACCACACAATTTAGAGGCTCTCCATAAAATGATAGCAAGATTGATCTCGAATGCTTATCTCCACTAAGTAAAACTTTAGACCAAAACAACCATACGATTAATCACCATAGACTAAGTACATATGTAAATAGCTATTTGATTCATGGAAGACCATATATATCTTCTCAGAGCAAGTTGCATGCATTTTAGTTAAATGATAGCACAAAAGAACAAAAACAACCTACAATGCGAGTAAGGAGAATGTGACTATCGAAGAAACAGAGGGAGCCATACTTCTACCCAAAAACAACTACCATGAAAATGGAAAAAAAAAAAAAAAAAAAGAGTAGCACAAAAACCTGTCAGAATACTTTAAACATCTGAAAATCTCAGTTTAATAGATGGCAAACTCCTCCATCCACATTCGTGGTCATATTTTCCACATTCATTGTCCATTCAATATTTACATGCACCAACAGAACCACTTTGTTTCTTCATTTTACTGTTTCTACATTTCAAATGGAGCAACCTGAACTTTCAGAAGTACTTTCAAATAAGCTTCATCTATGACCAGAAGACACATCCCTACTCCATCATACCATATCTATGTACATACTAAAACTACAGAGCGATGAATGTAAAATATGACAAGACCAAATGGACAGATTAGAATGTAGTGCATGGTTGACTGCACTTGTTTCACAATTTGACACAAGAGGTCATATCAAACTTTATACATATGAAAAGGATATGTTGCCTGACTTACACTGTAGGTAACAGAACAATAAGCCACATAACGGAATTTAGAACTCAGCTTATGAATTGAAACACACACAAAATGGCGCAAAAAATTCAGCATAAATAAAACTGAAACTAACAATCAAAAGCAACAAGCTCTCGCACAACACTCCTCCTCCTTCTTCTACAACAACAACGACTACTACTACTGCTGCAACCACCACCAGCCACTCGTGTCAGTATATAATAACAAAAAAATTTCATTCCTATGAAAGAAGAAATGATAACAGGGAAGATGAGGAGTAAAGTGGTCAGCACAGAAGCACAAAACCCAAAAACAATGGACTTAATTGAGACGAAGGTGTTTACTTTGGAAGGAGCTCAGCAACATATGATGCGTAAATCCAAAACAAAGTGGAAGGAGAATCATATTGCACAAAAAGGAGGGACAGCACAATAAATCTAAAAGTTGAAAACAAAAGACAATGGATTTTATGAAAAAAAATGTAAGGAAAACAAGATAAGAAGTAATTGGGTTGGAGAAATAGAGGGGGGACCGAATATGCTAAACGAATAAAAAAACGTGACTACTATTGTATATCAACTCATCAAGTTAAGAGCATCAGAGAGCAAAAAACAGAAAGGTTAGAGCTTGAGCTATTCGAGAAACAAGGAAGGCAGAGAGAGAAAATTCCACCATGGAATCCAAAGACTGAGCTTTAAAATTTGAAGATGAGAAAGAGATGTACCAAACGTTGAGATAAAATAATCATCCTTCTGCAGCAGCTGTTTCTCCTACCATATTATGGTTTGAATGATGAGAACTGTAGACTCCATTCTATTCTATAAGCACAAGACAAGAGATAAAATAAACAAGAAATCCATTAATTAAGACAAAAAAAAAAAAAGAATAAATAGGTTGAATTGAAGGATAGAATCATAGCATTGGCAAGTGAGTGAGTATACTAGTCACGATTCATGACTAGTAACTAAATTTAACTATTTCAGACAAAAATTAATACTCATTTTATTTTTTTAATTATTTTTACTCAATGGCTTCTTCACGTAACTTTTGGTTGATTGATAAAGATGTCGCCCAAAGTTCGGTGTTCTCCACGCTCCAAATGCTCATAATTATAGTATTTTTTAATTATAATATCTTTATTTCTTGCTCAATAACAAAATTAAATCCAAGTCATTATTTTTAAATTATTAATAATTTTTATACTATTGACTGTTCATTAAAATAAATAATAATAGTAAGCTTTAAATGTGCCGATAAACGGGTGTTCGTATCACATATAATTAGCACGATCGTCGATAACAGACAAAAGAGACAGCAAAGCATAAGAAAGTAGAGCCTAGTTAGCAGTTTCTGAAAAGGATTCAATAGCCTTAGCCAATTTGTGACGTCACTACCGAGAAAAGGCCATATTAGTATTATTACTAGAGGACCCATTTTTTTCCAAATATCGCAATCGACAATTTGCAATATAAATGGACGTCATTGCCCAAATTATTAAAAAAAAATCAAAATCAAAACCAAAGTCTGCCCTCGTCGCTTCCTTTTAGTTTTTTTTTTATTATTTTATTTTATATTATATTCTTTTCACCTTTGTTTAGATCCTTACTTGCAAAAGGGAAAAGAAAGGAAATATTGAAGGGAAAAGAGGAGAAATAAATGGAAGAGAAATGAGACTTCTTTTCCTTTGTTTGTTTTCCTAATTTATCAAAGGAGATAACTGAAATTTATATTGGACAAAAGAATTTTTTGAGACTTTTATGCCCTTGATTATGAAACTTGTTTATCCTTTTGATGCGTTAAATAAGGATACTATGGTAATTTACATATATTGAGATTCTCTTATCTTAGATTTCTCCTCCTTTCCCAACAATTTGATGGGAAATATATTTGGCCCAAACTTCTCTCAGTTTCCTCTCCATTTTTTCACTTTCCCTTTACTTATTTTTGTCCAAACGGTGGAAACCAAGAGAAGTTCAATTCTCTTCCTTTCTTTTCTCTTGCTTTCCTTTAATTCAAACCAGGGCTTCGGATGTTTGACTTGGTAGAGTGAATTTGTAATTGTATCGTCTCTCCAAAAGGGCTAAATGGACAATAACGTTTTGTTGGATCCCAAATCCGGAACTCAACTACTTAAACCGAAACCCTCATACTTATATCTGATTATAAACTCAATTAAAGACCTTAGACGAAATCTTGTAAGATTCATCTTAATTTCCGTCAATAAAAATGATTTACTTTAGGGCCCAAGCTCAAATA
>JAOQMQ010000008.1:18579101-18594514 GCA_027563845.1 Erythroxylum subrotundum
CTTGAGGGAGACGACTTTAGAATATTCACTGTGCGGGTACTAGGACGATTCTGTGCACTTGCAGAAATAATCGATCATTTGTATTTTGGTGTCGATAAGCCCATATTAGTTAGATACACTAATGCTAACATGGCTGGTGATCTTAAGTCTAGAAAGTCTAATTCAGGATATTTGGTATTATTTGTGATAAGAACCAAGGAGCCAATGTGTGGACAACTATTAAAGACCCTTTGCACATTCCATATGGTACAATTACAAGGTCAAGCGCTAAGAAGATGAAGGAAACACTTAGTGGGCTGAAAACAAGTTATTTTGGGCCAAAAGAGAAGCCTTGAAGGTGGAACATACAACCCAAGTATTATTAATGTGGTCCAAGTACTTAGTGGGCATATATTAGAGTCAGTTGGGTCTTAAATGGGCTTATTAGCCCACTAAGGCTAGGTATTACGAATTTTGGGCTAATGGGCATACCAAACAGACTTGTTTTCACTTCGTTTGTTAGGTTTGGACCTAGGGCATATAAATATACATCTTATGTATTCAAAAAAAACTTTTGACATCTTTTTATGAGAATTGAGAGAAACTTCTCTTAATTGTAGAACTTATCAAGATTGATTCAATCTTGTGGTGTTCAAACCTGACTTATCACTCCCTCTTCTCATCTATTCTGGAGTGTGGCGTCCATAACCTACTTTTTGTCCTTTGTTTGTGTTTGTTGTGACCTGATTTAGCTTTCTTGGAGGTAGAATCTGTCTTGCTTTGTGGCTGTCTAGATTTAATCATTTCGGGGGTTTGCATCAATTTGCAAGGGGAGTAATATCGTGGCAATCAAGGTTGCAAAACTGTGTTGCACTTTTTACCATAGAAGTTAAATTCATTGCGATAATTAAATCATACGAATAAATGTTGTGGATGAAAAAATTTCTACAAGAGCTTGTGTTCAAGCAAGATCAATATGTTTTATTATGTGATTATAGTTAGAGTGCTATTTATTTGGGAAATAATGCTTCTCTCTAGCAAGGTCAAAACATATTAACAGTCAGATATCATTGGATAAGAGATTTGTTGGCACATAAATTATTACAGTTAGAGAAGATCCACATAGATGAAAATGGGTTTGATATGATGATAGAGTCATCACCAAAGGAGAAGCTTAAAATATGTCGGTTAATTACGGGGGTCACAGTACCTCCCACATTGGTGTGATGGGGAGTTTGTTAAGTGGGTCCGACCAATAAGAACACTTGACTTTAACTTAAAAGAAAAGGAAATTGTGCTAAGCAAGATTGACGATATGGTCTATCCTTCACCGAGCAAAAATGAATGGCCAAATAAAGGTCCTTTTATCTCCAAGTTTAAGAGATTGGTCTCCAAGTATATGAAGGCTATAAATTAGGCATGTTTTTTCCTTTTTTATATGTGAAAAAAATTAGTGAAATTTTATTCTTATAATAAAATATAAGTCATCTTTACGAACATGAAAGATATTTTACATTTTGTGAAGTAAAAATAGCAAAAAACTAAAACATTACTAGTCTTTTCTTTGTAAAAAATAGTTAATGTTCTTGTTTGTCGTTTGCTAGTGGTATAAATGGACAAAATTTTAAGATTCAATACAAAATGCAAGGAAAAGGCAAGCTAGTACTTGTGTACTTATTATAGAGAAAGAAGTCTTCTTTCAATAAATTAATTGTAAAAAATTATAAATTAATTTTATAATACTAGTTTAAACTTTAAAAGGTAGTACTAAAATGTTTAAATTTTTAATTTATCTCAAAAATAGTTCGATGTTAAGTTTTTTTATTAAGTTAAATGATATGGTGAGTTATGCCAAATTAATGTTTTTGCTATGTTATTGTCACATATTGTAGTTGTGTTACATTTATTGAATTCAAAGTATCTCCAATTTCTAAAAATCATAAAATTAAGTGTTAGTTACTAAAAAAATCTTAAATTTGAATGAAATTTGTAATTATAGCTTAAACTTTAAAAAGTGGTAATAAAATGCTCAAACTTTAAATTTCACAAAAAAATAGACTCTTTGTTTATAACTTACAAATGGATGTTAAATGCGTTAAATTTTGTAAGATTAGACCCAAATAAATTGAGCACATATAAGCCCAAATGAGGTTCCATCCTAAAACCAATTGGTAATAGGAGAAGTAACTCACTAGGCTTATATGCATGCTCAAGGCAATATATTCTTTCCAAGTGGGACAAACTCCCAATTATATTTCCACACGTGTCCCTTAAGTGTAGGCTAATTTAAGGCCTAACACGTGGCACAATCTATCATGTCGAGGTAGTGATGGCTGAATCAAGAGCAACCTGTTCTGATACCATGTTAAAGTTTGTAAGATTGTACCTAATAAACTGGGCACATACAAGCCCAAATGAGGTTCCATCCTAAAATCAATTGGTGATAAGAGCAACTCACTATACTTATATACATGCTCAAGGCTATATATTCTTTCCATGGGGGACAAACTCCCACTTTTATTTCAACAAAGTGAAATTAATTTTTCATGTTCGTAATTAACTTATTTAATATTAAAATAATAAATCTAAACAAAAAACGAAATCTAATCTTCTTTTCCCCCTATTTTCCCATTCGTATCTGCCTATAACCTTCCTTTCTCCATCACATTTGCCTGCAGATATTGGGTATTATTACAGACGTCTCAATATGCCTTAAACACATGTTATATGCAAAGATTGGGATGAATCTTTGGATGCAAAAGCTAGATATATGCAACGTCGATATTCAATGCAAATTGTTTATTTCCTTTTACCAGGTAACCCTATAGATGTATTCATATAAAAAATATGAAACATGGTACAAATTAAGATTGTTACACTTGAAGAAAAATTTTGAATTGAGTTATATTTATGTTCACTTATAGGATTGTTGACATGAAGGAATAATTACTACTATATGCAAACAAGCAATCGAGATGTGATTCCATGCACTATCCTCAAAGAGTGGATTTTTATCGCTTGTGCCATGCACTGTATCAAACTCTCAAGGATCAGGGCAAGAAGATAGTTAAATTCTTAAAATAGTATTAAAGCTTTATAATGCTATTAAAAACTAGAAAATATATGAATTATCTGATATTATAGGAGACGAGTGTTAATATGCCCACAACTTCTTCTCATTCTTCCAATCCATCCAAGGAAAATAGGTACATAACATTATGATGATGGTTTAACATTGAAAATGCAATGAACTAGTAATGAATCTGGTAAATTTCTCTTTTGCAGTAAATTCCTGACTTCTTCAAAAAAATTTTAGGTTGGGACAAAACATGAAGTTTGTAGTAGGATGGGATGGTCATTGGTGTTGAATGGTCTAGGTATGTGCAGCTGCCACCCTCTCTTGACAAATTAAATCTTCATTTGCCATGCTTAAATATATAATTCACATTCATTTAGTACTTATTTTTTCATGATGATATGGTGAGTGTCCAGCCCTATTTTAAGACCTTAGGTGATCATAAATGTGTCCATGGTTCGTGGGAATGAAGAACAAGTGAAGACAAGTTAAATGAAGCTCTTCTGGGGAGAGACATGACCATGTAGGGCGTCACACACTCGTGTCCTTGACTTACACAGTAGTGTAAATTAACCATGTAAGTCTCTAGAACTATATGAATAAATGTGTAAATATTGAAGATATACATGGTTGCGTACATGCTTGTGTGAATGATATATGTGAATGATATACACGACCATATGTGACGACCATGTAACTCTCTGTAACGCATGTAAGTCTATGACTCAAGTGACAGTGCAAGAGACATGATCATTTATGAATATAAAAGAAGAGAAGACTTATGTTTTTTTATTAAGAGGACTAAAAACAGCCAAAAAGGAAAAGAAAATAGAGAGAGAGCAAGTAGTTTATAATTCTCATCCTTGTTTGATTGATTTAGGATTGACTTTTGAGTTTTTTTATTTGAACTTATGACAATTTGTATGTCAAATCAACTTCTAATTTCATTTTGTCATATAGATGATACAGTTATATAATCGTAACGTGCAAGAGGCGATAACAAGGTTATATGGTTTGGTATGTGGACCTCATATTTATGGGAAAAAACATACAGGTTGCATTATTAATCGGATGAGATTTCATATACAAGAATGAGACAGTCGACTTAGAAGCCAAAATTATGTAGTTGTTATTAAGGGATGTCATGACGATAATTTTATTGACTTCTACGGTGTCATCTCTAAAACAATAGAGTTGCGTTACATCAAGGATAAGAAGGTTGTTCTATTTAAGTGCAAATGGTTCAATCTTACTAATGCAAATGGTTTAATCTTACTAACATGGAAGAGAACGAGAATATTACTAACATCAATGTTAGTAAGACATAGTATGATAATGACCCTTTTTGTCTTTTAAGTCAAGTGAAGCAAGTTTCTTGCCTCGACAATACTATATTGGGTAGCAATTGGAAGGTTGTTCAAAAGTTTCAATACCGAAATATCTTCGATTTTTGTGAAAGGGATAATGGTCTAATGACTAAGGATGAAGATGAAGTATATCAAGAGATTGAATCAGAGTTGAATAATGAAGTCATTCAAATAGAAGATGCAGATATGCCATCATTCCATAAGAGAGATGTTGACCCTAATATAGTATAAGTGGATGAAGTACAAACTGATCTTACGTAGAAAGAGATTAAGATTATATTGAGAATGAATTATATGACAATGATGATACTTTGGTTGGGTATATTAGTGATGAAGAGTCCAATCATAATGTAATTTATGATGATGATTTGCAAGATCTTTATCATCATGATTAAATGCAAATATATTGTTCATATTGTTTCGAATGTATTGTTCATATTAAACTTATGTTAATGCGTATTATTGATATTTCACTTATATTAATGCGTACTGTTGACTTATTTTAATGCGAATGTTGTTGTTTAAGTTATGTTTATACAGAATGTTCATGTTTGACTTAAGTTTTTACTTCAATCAATTTTGACTTATGTTATGTAGAATGTTAATTTTTGACTTATGTTAATGCACAATATTGATGTTTGACTTATGTTAATGTGAAATGTTGGTGTTTCAGTTATGTTTATGCAGAATTTTCATGTTTGAGGTACCTTTATGCGGAATGTTCATCTTTGAGTTATGTTTTTATGGAATGTTAATATTTATGTTAATTAATGCTAAATATTGATATTTGAGTTATAGATATTCAATATTAATGATACCTGGTAGAAACAAGGGAAAGAAGGTGGCAACTATTAAAAATGTTCCTCCCTCACAACAACAAGATCGGTTCGACCCTATCTAACAACAACTACTGACTTCATCCACTGATGAAGTTAGTCAGTAACAACCTCTATCTACATCAACTATTGCTAAAGGATCTTCAGGTATGTTAATCTTTACCACCTATAATTAGACTTCTGTTGAAATATATACTTACATGTTTTATTTGTTTTATTATATATATATATTTTTTGTTATTGTCAGGTTCTAATACTAGTATCAAAAAAAGAGGTAGAGGTATCACTAAAGGTTCTGAGTTGCAATGCAAGAATGTTGCAATGGATAAAAAATTGTCTATTCATATTGACACGCACAAGGTTGTCCTATTGACAAGATTCAATTGAAAAAATTATCCAGTGAGTTAGGGGTCAATGTAAGGATTGAATTGCCTTGCCTTCAACATCCAAAGCAGTTGAAGCAAGAAAACTTGTTAGAGAATGCTTTGGACAAAGTTTATGTAATTTTTTGATTCAATTAATTATATGCAATTTTGTTTTACTTATTTAATTATTATTTAAACTTTTACTTGTTTTTCATAGATGAAACTCAATACGGTCAATATCGACAAGCCTGAAGTTTTAAGCTGTATGACCTCACTGTTGAAACAAAGGGTCAAGGATCGTCGTTATCAGCTGTATAAATTCTACAAATCTTGTTATTCTAATGAGGAGGCAAAGAGACATGTTCCTGAACGTATGTCTCAAGAAAATTGGAGTCAATGTGTGATTATTGGGCATTTACTAGTGTTAAGGTTTGTTTTCTTTCTCTTCACATTTGCTTCCATTAATATTGTTACGAAATTTAATGAATATTTCTTCTTTTTAGGAAAAGTGTGAGAAAGCCAAGGCTAAGAAGTCAAAAATGAAGACTCCTCATAACACTAGCTCCAAATCATTTGTTGTTGTACGAACTGAATATGTAAGTTCTTTTGTTATAAGTCATAATTATAACAACAAATACAATATTATTTATTTTGTTTTTAATTCTTTTTTCATAGCACAGAGTGAGAAGGAACTATATGGACAAGAGTGTGATAGGATCATACTCTATAAACTAGCATACTACAAGGAAGGTAAAGGTTGAATGTCTAAAGAAGCGTAGAATAATTATATAAGTATAAAATTTTGTTTCATTTTTTAGTTTATTTATTTATGTTGTACTCACTAATTATATTTGAATTAAATATTAATTTTGTTTTGAAAAAAATAGAATAAGATGCAGGAATTGTTGCAAAGATCATTGTCTGACGGAAATGAGCCAAATATAGATGACATTTGCAACAATTTTCTTGGTACAAGATCAGGCTACATCAAAGGTCTTGGGATTAGCCCTCAGTCAATTGGTTCTTCCTCATCACGACTAGCATATATAACGATGCTTCAAGAAGAGAACCAGTCGCGTCAGGCTAAATTACCACATATTGAAGAGAAGTTAGATCGTATTGAAGAAAAATTAGAACGTATTGAATGACAGTTAACCGACCTTAAAATGATGGTCAAATAATTACTTGGGTCAAAGTATGTCAGTAGTAGTGATGATGAGGAGGAGTCTTAGTTTATACATAAATTTTTGGTTAACTTTTGTAATTAACATTTTATTACAAAATATTAATAATTATATTTGAATTAAATATTAATTTTGTTTATAAAAAATAGAATAAGATGCAGGAATTGTTGCAAAGATCATTGTCTGACGGAAATGAGCCAAATATAGATGACATTTGCAACAATTTTCTTAGTACAAGATCAGGCTACATCAAAGGTTTTGGGATTAGCCCTCAGCCAATTGGTTCTTCCTCATCACGACTAGCATATATAACGATGCTTCAAGAAGAGAACCAGTCGCGTCAGGATAAATTACAACATAATGAAGAGAAGTTAGATCGTATTGAAGAAAAATTAGAACGTATTGAATGACAGTTGACCAACCTTAAAATGATGGTCAAATAATTACTTGGGTCAAAGTATGTCAGTAGTAGTGACGATGAGGAGGAGTCTTAGTTTATACATAAATTTTTGGTTAACTTTTGTAATTAACATTTTATTACATTTTATTTTTATATAAATTCCTTGTACTTTTTATCTAGTTGTATTTATTTCCGTTTAGTTAATTATAATTCAAACAATGTTACAAACAATAAGATGTATTAAAAATGCTATTAATTATTATAATTAAATTAAAAATTTTAAAGTAAAAAAATAAAAATTCGTCACCAAAACTTTTTAGCTACAATTGCAAAATCGCCACCAAATCTTTTTAGCTACGTTTCAAAAAATGTCTCTAATAAACTTTAGCTACGTTCATGAAACATAGCTAAATATATTTTGCTACGAAAACCAAATCATCTCTAAAACTTATTATCTACACATACAATAACGAAGCTAATAGCTATTAGCCACAAAACAACAACATCACAACATATCATTCACGACAATTTCCTTTATCCTTAGGTATACCTTTTCATGACAAGTTTCTAATCGGAGCAAAAAATTTTGGGTGACGATTTAATAAAAACGTCTCAAATAATATTTTTCGATCGGGCTTCTGTGACTATTTATGCGACGATAGTTTATCCTTCAGTGACAAATATTTACGTTGCCAAAATTGTAGTCTGTTGTAGTGTGAATAAATGATTGTGAGCTAACATTTGTTCAAACCCACAGCAGAAATGCTTTCACATCCAAAAAGCACTTTGCATCACATCATATTGCCATTAGATTCAGTGGATGCTAGAGAAATACATATAGAATAAGAGAGAGTTAAATTTTAATCCACTTTCCTTATTACTTCATCCTATTAGGCGACTATAGGCAACAACATATCAATTAGCGTCAATATCAGGAGCGAAAAATAGGTAATAGGCAACAATGAAAATTTTCAAAAATAAAAGACAAAGAAACAGGCAACAAGATAGTGAGAAAAGAAAAACAACAAGAATTTGTCTAACAAAAAAGCACCTATACCAAGATTGTTGTTGTTATAGTAAATAATTGAAGATAAGGGGAGATTAGATCTCCTTATCTTAGCCCTTTGATTATGCATTAACTAGAATGATAAATGATAGAGAATAGATGCAATTTTCAATCTACAAGATAAATTGACCAGGAAATTCGAAAGTTTTATGGAGTCTAGGTTGGATCCTCAACTAATTGAATTAAAAAACCTTGTTAAAGTCAATTTTTATGTCATAACTATTTAGAATCTTTTTACTTTGGTAACTTTGAAGAGATCTTGGGTTACTACCAAGTTAGTCGTATTGTTTTTTCCTCTAATAAAGGCACCTTAACTAGTGTTGATGAAACAACTAATAACTTTTTGAAATTTAACTGTTAGCGTCTATAAGATGACCTTATAAATGATATTACAATATGAGAAAGGCATATGGTTGTGTAAGGAGTTAGGATTTGGCTTTTTTGGAATGAGAATCACAAAATTTATGTTTAATTCTTTTAGCAACTTGCCACTAGTGAAAAATTTCAACACTAATTTGGTGATGAAATCTCGTATCATATTCTTGGAACTTTGGAAGAAACAAGCATTCAATCCATCTAATGGAGATTTGTTAAGTTTTAAGTTGAAGAGAGAATTTTTCACATCAATGGCATTGAGTGGCTTAGATAGAGTCCTTTTTGCTTGGAGATAAGATAATATTTCAAGTGTTTGAAAATCTCGTCCTTTTTGCTTGGAGATAAGATAATATTTCAAGTGTTTGAAAATCTCTTCCTTGAGCTCTGTTTGTTTCTTATTATGATATAAGTAGCGGAAGTAGGATCGAGATCAAGATGAGCGAAAAGTAAAATAAATTTGGGCAAGAATAGTATTAAATATGAGACACAAGGATTTACGTGGTTCACCCAAATTGGGCTACTTCCACGAATGACTATGAGCAAAAAATTCACTATAACGGAGAAGAGTATAAATTAAATCCTCTAAGTACAAAGAGGATATAAATTTTATGTATAATCTCACAAAATAAAACTCTCTCCTAAAATAAAAGTGAATACAAATTTGAGCTAATATGGTGAAGATAAACTCTTAAATTTTTGCAAGTTTCTTGGTGTTGCATACATGAAAAATGGAGGGGCTTAAGATGTATTTATAATACTCAGCCTCTCACCACCTTTTCCTTGCACCATAAGCCAATTTGTCTTCAAAGTTGGCAAGAAATGGTTGAGTTTTCCACCAAAAAAATATTGTAGTGATTGGAGCATTAAATGATTGGCTTGAAAATTTTGACCTTAGATTCCTTAGCAATTAAGCTAACATTTATTGTTGATGAAGAAGAGTTTGATTCATATACTCAACAATCATTTAATGTTGATGAAGAAGAGTTTGAGTCATATACTCAACATTTTCCACCTTGACTCAAAATTCAACGAGTTACTCATCGATATAAAACCCCGAAGGGTAATCAGTTGCTGCGAACGCTGACTAAGTCCAATCAATTCTCAAACTTAGCAATAGATAGTGGTTAGTCAACATATCACCAGGATTGTCAGAAGTGTGAACTTTCTTCACAACAATTTCTACGGTGGTAACAATGTTTCTATTGTAGTGGTACTTTACACTAATATCCTTAGTTTTTGAGTGATAGGCATCGTTCTTGGTAAGATGAAGAACAATCTGGCTATCTGAAAACACAATAGTAGTATCTTGCATGACACCAAGCTCGATAATAAGACCACGCAATGTACTCTGCCTTTTGTAGTTGCAATGTAACCAGAGATGCTTTCCAACTAATAGCACCAGAACACAAAGTGAAAATGTAACCAGAGAGAGACCTCCGTCTATCGAAGTCACCACCATAATCAAAGTCCACAAAATTGATAATATTATTGGATGTTGCGCCTTGATCCTATCAAACATCAAGCCAAGATCAAAAAAAAAAAAAAACCTTTCAAACATCGAAGGATCCATTTGATGGCATCCCAACGAACCTTGCCAAGATTGTGCATAAAATAACTCACCATGCTAACCGCATATTCTAGATCAGATCTAGTGCGAACCATGGCATACATAAGATTACCAACGCCAATATAATATGGAACATTAGACATACGTTATATTTCTTCCTTCGTTTTTGTACAAAGATCATATGACAACTTGAAATGAGCGGCAAAAGGTGTCGAGACGGGCTTACAAGAGCCCATGTTAAATCTGTCAAGAATTTTCTGTATATAGTTCTTTTGAGATAGAAACAACTTCCTAATTTTTCGATCCCTTTGTATCTCCATGCCGAGAATCTTTTTGGCCACACCAATGTCTTTCATTTCAAATTCTTTACTGAGTTGAGATTTCAAATTCTAGATCAAAGACTTGTCACGAGAAGCAATTAGCATATCATCGATATATAACAACAAGTACACGTAAGACCCATCTATATATTGTTGAAAATAAGTGCAATTGTCATATTATAATCTAATAAAGGCTTGCTTGATCATAAAGGTATCAAACCTTTTGTATCACTGTCTTGGAGCTTGCTTAAGCCCATAAAGAGATTTCTTCAAATGTCAAACATAATGCTCCTTACCAGGAATAACAAAACCCTTAGGGTGCTTCATGTAGATTTCTTCCTCAAGTTATCCATGTAGAAAATCAGTTTTCACATCAAGTTGCTACAAATCCAAATTAAATAGAGCAACAAAAGCAAAAGGCACACAAATGGAGGTGTGATGAACAACAGGAGAGAAAATTTCATTAAATTCAATACCTTCCTTTTATTCAAAACTACGAATAACCAAACATGCTTTCCACCTTGCTTCTTCAACTTCAGGGATGCCATCTTTCTTTTGGTAAATCTATTTACAACTAAATGGTTGCTTGCCTTTAGGAAGCTCAAATAAATCCCAAGTATCGTTCTTATGGAGACTTTCAACTTCTTCATTCATTGCCACTAGCCACTTAGATGAATCAACATAAGAAATAGCTTTAGAATAAGAGGAAGGTTCAATGCCTTTAGGAATTTCTTGCACAACTGAGAGTGCATAAGCAACCAAATGGTTATCATTATTAGTGTATCTAGCAGGCTTTCGGATAATTCTCCTTGGACAATCTTTAGCAATAAAATGCTCCTATTGAGGCAGAACAACAGTGGTGGTACTAGAGACATCATGAATGTCAACAACATTGCTAGACTGAGTAGCAGAGGAAATAGGAGCATCGAAATTAGGAGGAGGCGATGATCTCAACAACATCACCACCTGACCAAACTTCCTCTGGAATTCTGAAATCAAGAGATGAACATGGGGAGTGATTGGCCAAATAACATTTTGTAGGAACTATTTCACACCAAAGATCACGTTGATGCCATAATCCAATATTAGAGAGCATACAAGGAGCTCTCTCAAGTAGGGTCCTGTTCATTCATTCTTCAACACCATTCTATGGGGGCTTACTAACCAGTGTCTTGTGTCTAGCAATTCTAACTTAAGCGTAGAATTCATTGAAATCTGTTTCACAAAACTATAATCCATTTTCTGTTATGGGCTTCTTCACCTTCTTCCTAGTTTGGTTCCCAACAAGGGCTTTCCATTTTCTTAAAAGTAAGAAAAGCTTCATTTTTATGCCTTAAGAAATAAACCCAAACCTTACAGGAGAAGTCATCAATCAAGATCATCATATAACATTTCCCTCCAATAGAGGGAACTTTAGACAATCCCCAAAGATCAGAATGAATGTAATCAAGGACACTTTTGGTACACGGTGTAGTAGTGGAGAAGCTAACCTTTTTCTGCTTACCAAAACACAATGCTCACAAATTCCAATTTACCATACTAACACCAAAAATACCTTTCTTGCTCAGGAAATTCATACCTTTCTCACTCATATGGCCTAGGTGCATATGCTATAGACAAGTGAGATCATTATCAAACAATGAAGATTTGGACACAACGACTAAACTTGTGACATTCAAACCTTGCAAGATAAAAAGGCTACCAAGTCTATTACGTTTCATAATGACCAGGGAACCTTTAAATACCTTCAAAACTCCACCTTTAGTTGAATACTTACACCTAAGTGACTCAAGAGTGCCTAGGGAAATCAAGTTACGTTTTAAATCAGGAATATGTCGCACATTGGCTAATGTCTTGATACAACCATCGTGGGTCTTGATCTGTACACTACCTATGCCAATAACCTTGCACTGAGCATCATTGCCCATAAAGACAAATCCACGGTCAATAGGTTCATAGATGGAGAACCAATCTCTGTGAGAAGACATGTGGTAGGTATAACCACAATCTAAAATCCACTCAGTTGTACTCCTTTTTTCAGAGAGGTCACCAAATATATATCACCATCAAACTCAGTGTCAGCAACACCAATTTCAGCAGTGGGGTTTTGAGGTTGCTTTCCTTTCTCATCCCTCTCCTTTTTATTTTTCAATGTATAACACTAAAAAATATCATGCCCAATTTTCTTGCAATATCGACAGGTCTTAGAATTACGTCCTTTAGATTTTGACCTAGATTTTTTTAACTTGTACTTCATTTTTCAACCATTCTACTCTTAACAGACAAGCCCTCAACTTTATCATCTGAATGAACCTCAAGGTCAAATTTTTCCTTAGAAAACAAGTTGGACTTGACATCCTCAAAAGACAACTTATCATTATTTCCATATAATATAATCTCCTTGAAGTGTTTATAGGTAGGTGGTAAAGAGATAACCAATGAAACAACCTTTTCCTCGTCATCAACTATAACATCTAAATTTTCTAGGTCAATAATAATTGAATTGAACTCATCAAGATGAGATTGAATGGGAGTACTTTCGACCATACGAAACGTGTATAAGTGCTTTTTGAGGCAGAGTTTGTTCACTAGACCCTTGGTTATATACAGGGACTCGAGCTTTAACCAAAGTTCGACAATAGTGGTTTCATGGACCACCCCGTGAAGCACCTTCTTAGAGAGACAGAGTTGGATTGTCGAAAGCACCTTTTCATCTAACTCCTCCCATTCCTCATCAGTCATCGAATTGGGTTTCTTTAATTTCCCATCCGGAGCCTTCTTTAATCCATTTTGGACGAGAATGACCTTCATCTAGTCTCTCCAAATGGAAAAACTAATCTTACCATCAAACTTCTCGATATCAAATTTTGTAGCAGTGGACATCTTGAACAGAAGCTCTGATACTACTTGTTATGATATAAGGTGATAGTGAATGCGGGATCGAGATCAAGATGAATGAGAAGTGAAATAAATTTGGGTAAGAATATTAGTAAATATAAGACATAAGGATTTACGTGGTTCACCCAAGTTGGGCTACTTCTATGGATGACGATGAGCGAAAAATTCACTATAACAGAGAAGAGTACAAATTAAATCCTCTAAGCACAACGAGGATATAAATTTTGTGTATACTCTCACAAAATAAAACTCTCTCCTAAAATAAAAGTGAACACAAAATCAAGCTAATATGGTGAAGATAAACTCTCAATTTTTTGCAAGTTTCTTAGCGTTGCATGCATGAGAAATGGAAGGGCTCAAGATGTATTTATAATGCTCAACCTCTCACCACGTTTGCCTTGCACCATAAACCAATTTGTCTTTAAAGTTGGCAAGAAATGGTTGAGTTGTCTACCAAAAAAACATTGCATTGATTGGAGCGTTAAATGTTTGGCTTAAAAAATTTGACCTTAGATTCCTTAGCAATTAAGCCAACATTTATTGTTGATGAAGAAGAGTCTGAGTCATATACTCAACAATCATATTTAATGTTGATGAAGAAGGGTTTGAGTCATATACTCAACATTTCTAAATAAGACTTCCATCATTTCTTTTAAGGAAACAAATTCTATAGTTGTTTTTCATGCATAAATAGCATTTTGAAAGAATTTTGAGTTCCTATCCCATTTCTTCAATTAACAGACCCTCATTATTTGTTTAAGTACAGAGTGATACTATACAGCTACTGAGTAATTATTGAGAGCTTTTGTATCCCTTTCTCTAAGAATGGTTCTTTAGAAATGCGTCTAATGTGTTGAATATATCTTAATTACCCTCTAGCACTAATTATTATAACATCCATATTCTTGATATTCTTAACATAAAGATTCTTCAAATCTACTTTACTACCTGAAGCGTCCTCATGAATGTATGGGATTCATAGCCCTCCAAAACTGTATTCAGACCCTTCCTGACCACGTCCTCCATCCACCTTTAATAGAAAATTATTGAACCTAAATAGAAACTTGAGCTTATCATTCTTAACATCCAAACCTCTTTATGGGAATGATATAAGCAAAAGAGGATTCTAGAAGGGAGCTATGTTATTACCGAACTTTAACAGCTATTGGGGATTAGCAAGTGTGCAATCAAGCTTCTTCCTTATCTTGTTTATTACTCTAGGTTAAATAAATTTCATCATATTTGAGATCAGAAAGATTAATAGAAGCTTTGCATTTTTGGAAATTCTCACTGTTTTTATTATTTAGCCTATCTCCTTCATCATTCATAAAAAATAATGTGTTATTAAAGTCTCTCACCACTAACCAAGGTTTACGAATTGATAAGCTTAGTGATTCTGGATCATCCCATTAGGAGTTTCTTTGAAAGGCATAATTAGTAGCATAAATTAAAGATAAATACAGAAATACAAAATTCAAGCATACCTCTAAATGAATATACTAGTCAATTAAGATCTGTAAGAACTCTGACTTTGTTTAGATCATAACTACAAATGATCCTTCCATTATAGTGAGATTCATAATTTGGAATTACCTCCCAGCCTTTTCCAAACAACCATCCGTAGGTTTGGAGCTTATTTGAATTTATTTTGGTTTCTAGTAGTCTTTCAATACAAAAGTTCTTGGACTTTAGATAATCATGGATTATCGGTTGCTTTTTGGGGCAATTTATGCCTCTCACATTCGATGCCAAGATCATGGAGAAAGAGAGAAGGCTTGGTGCTCTTTCTTATTTCATTTTCTTCTTATTTTCAATTTTCTAATGGTTTTGGTGTCAAAGAGCCATTCTTTGCCTATATTTATCGCGACTTCAAAGCAATTTCTACATTGCACTTTAAAGGTTCTACTGTTTGAGTTCAGCATCCAATTGTTGGATCTGAGCTTTGTAAGAATGATACATCTTTTGTATCTGTTCCGAAAC